>JAJIBD010007775.1:0-102149 GCA_021461705.1 Cryptotis parvus | reverse complement strand
GAGTGATTTGTGGTGTCAGCAATTAAAACTGGGTCAGGCCATGGGGCAAACAAGTGCCTTAGTTCCTATCCCTCTCCAGCTCTACTTTTCGTATTTTAGCTCAGCCATTTTAGAGGCAGAGTATAAGGTAAGGAGGAGAAATAAACCTTTTTGCCTTCTAATTTTCTACATAGCAGTTGCTGACATTTATATACTGTGAATTTGTTTTGTCTTTTCAGATTGTAGTGAGTAAGAATTTATGTGAAATAGGATTTATATGTAATGAAACTATTCTTTTAAAGGTGACTTCTTATAGTTGGTATAATTCCAAAGTCCTTGTAAAATTATTTTTAGTTTACAAAATTAACACAGAACATTGTCTTTACAGATTTCTGAAGGTCTGTGGATCTGAATTAGTACGGCTTGAATTATCTTGCAGCCATTTCCTTAATGAAACTTGCTTGGAGATTATTTCTGAGATGTGTCCAAATCTACAGGACTTAAATCTTTCATCTTGTGATAAACTACCACCTCAAGCTTTCAACCACATTTCCAAATTATGTGGCCTTAAACGACTTGTTCTCTATCGAACAAAAATAGAGGTGAGAATAATTCATAGTTTACACCTTTGCTAGTGTAATACCCAGCTAATATTTAGTTGCCTATAATTGCTCATAATAATGTGATTTTAAATAAAGTTTATGATGCCACCTGAATATTCTAAAACTGCTAGAGCTGATTCAGTCATTTCAAAATCATTTGGAATCTAATGTATATTTTTTAACTATAAGTAAATTATTGTCTCTGTTCTTTTTAAAACTTTCATGATGCTTTTCATATTCCCAGGTAAAGAAAAAAAAGAGCAGTGGACTGAGGTGAGCTGAAATGAATTAGAGAAAGAGATAGGAAGAGAGTATGAAAGAAGGCAAGAAGATATTTTCTTTGGAGGAGGAGGAAGCAAAGTGTAATTTATCCATGACCAAACTTAGGAGTTAAAATTCCTGACCCTGTAGTTTAGGAATCTCAGTAAAGAAAAAATGGAATCCTGTCATATATGATCTACTTGCTTTTTTCACATAATACCTCTAGGCCATCTTTCCAGGTCAGTACATATACCATGGACGCCTCACTGTGTAGTGGAAGTTATAGCATGATGTAGGGAACCCATTCCTTAGAACTTTTAAAAAAAATAGGTTATTCCCTTTTCATGCTTCCTTCGCAATATCATTTTTTTTCACTTATACATGCTGTTATTGCCAGAAGGTCAAGTCCTGTAATTGCCTGAAGGCAGGAACACATGCTTTGCTCACCAGAGCCCTCGTTCAGTCCACCAAGCAGCTCCATCTGGGAATAGTTCCCAGAGATGCACTGGGCTTGACTCTCCCCAGATAAATAATAATTGCAGTTCTTCAAGAGAATTCCCTCACCTCTGTTGAATACTTTCTGCTACCAGAGTTTTTTTTTCTTTCTTTTTTTTTCTTTTTTTTCTTTTCTTTTTCTTTTTCTTTCTTTTTTTTTTTTTTTTGCATTTGCATCACGCCTGGCGATGCTCAGGTGTTGCTCCTGACTCTTCACTCAAGAGTTATTCCTGGAGGTGCTCGAACCATATGAGATGCCAGGTATCAAACCTGGGTCAGCTGCGGTGCAAATCAAATGCCCTGCCCACTGTACTATCGCTCTGGCCCCTCTTTTCTTTCTTTTTTTTTTTTTTTTTTTTGATTTTTGGGTCACACCCCTGCGATGCTCAGGGGTTACTCCTGGCTCTTTGCTCAGGAATTACTCCTGGTGGTGCTCAGGGGACCATATGGGATGCCGGGATCGAACCCCGGTCGAGCTGTGTGCAAAGGCAAATGTCCAGTGATAACTGGACTATCACTCCGCCCTTTTCTTTCTTGAAACTTTACTGGTCCTGGCTCAGAACTTACTTCCCTTCTGAAATATTATTCTGTTACTGTACAACCACACTTCTTAGATCAGTGTTGACCTTAATTTTTATTTTGGAGATTACTTTTAGAAGTTGACAAAGATTGCCCCCTTGTAGTTTCTTTCATATCACCCATTTTAATTTCCTGTTTGTCTTTTTCATTCTAAAATGATGAATTGTTTTCTTGCTTATGATCTATCACCTTACTCAGAACTATATGTTTTGTGAAGGTTTCTATTTTTTTATTGCTATATTTCTGTCTGGAATAGTATTGTTAAAGATTGGCCACTTAGTAAGCATTCTTTCAGTGTATAGGTGAAAGCAACTAACTTACTTTTCAGAAATGACAGACCGTTATTTCCCCACTGCAGTGGGGAAAACCTTTGCCGATGTTAATCATTATCTTAGACAAAGTTTTTTAAACGATTGTTTTAATATTTTAATTTCCTCATCTCTAAAATAAAGACAATAAAAAATACAGATTTGGTGCTGGACAGATTGCACAGGGGGAAAGTCGCTTGCCTTCATGCTGCTGATGCTGGTTTGATCTCTAGCACTGCATGACCCCTCAAGGGTGATCCACTAAGAGTGACCCCTGAGCACCACTGGCAGTGGCCCCCAGATACATCCACCAAATCCTATACTGGAAATATTTGAGTATGTTTTATGTGCCAGGCACTGTTCTAGTCAACCGTGTCTTTAGTAGTATATAAACAGGTAACTCTCCAAGGAGTTTACTAACTTTACATGTTTTTTATTTTACAGATGAGTAATCATCACTCTTGTTTATATGTATTTTATTAAAATATAAATTGTGATTTTTAAGCCTGCATAAACTCCTTTTATCCTTTTAATATTAATGCAATGACTCATGTTGAAATAGACTTGCATTCTCAATGTAATCCCTTCTTGTTTTTAATCATCAAAAAGATTAATAACTATATTTTTTTTAGTATTTGGGCCACACTTGGTAGTGGCGAGGGATTACTCTGCTCAGGGATCTCTTCTGTCTGGACTCAGTGGACCACATGTGGTACCTGGGATGGAGCCCAGGCTTGCTCCACACAAGGCAAAGCGCCTTACCCCTATACTGTCTCTCCAGCCGCATGTTTGCACCATTCTTACGTATCCTAAACATTAACTGCAAGCCCTTTTAGCTACACTTAATTTATTCCCAGAAAAAGAGGTCTATTAAAAGCTTCCTGTGTGGAAAAATAATTTTTCAGTTGTGCCTGGAATTGCACTTAAAACTTCACACATGTATGGCAAGTGCTCTACCAATGTGGCACATCCCCAGCCTCTCTGTAGAAATTTAACTCAATAAATACACTTTCATATACTTGAAATCTTTCATTTTGAAATAATTTCATTCTTACAGAAATAAATATTCCTACTTTTATATAATTATTTTCTTCTGTTTCCTGATATAGAATATACATTATATCTCCAAGCTGCAGAATTATCTCCCCAAAATTCCTGTATTGAAGTCCTAACCTATATAAGATTGTATTTGGATCTATAAATGGGTAATTCAGGTTAAATTAGTTTATTATGGTGATCCCTAGTTCAAGGAAAACCGTATGAAGACACTGAAAGATGACCAGCTTTAAGCCGAGAAGAGGTCTTAGAATATACTAATCTTGTTGGCTCCTTACTCTTGGAAATCAGATCACCCGAATTGTTTTTGAAAAATCTGATTTTTTTAAGCAACCAGTTTATGGAACTTTGCTACAACAACCCTAGGAAACTAATACTACTTGTAAAGGATGGCCTCCAGAATAGCTTTCCGAGTATTGCATAAGAAGGGATGTGCATCGGTTAATAGGCTCTAGATTCCCGTTAGAAGTTTGAACCCGTTTACCTTTTCTTTGTTTGGCAAAAAGTCCCCTGGAGTAGGAGGTGAGAGTGGGGCATGATAGGGAGCTCAGTAAGAATGTCATTCTGTTGCTTAGCAGCAGGCAAGGAAACCAAGAGTGTTTTTAAAAGTTGGAGTTATAAATGGAACACCTGCATCCAGTTTTGATTGCCTCACTTCAAGAATGATAGAGCATAAATTGAAAGAATCTGAAGAAGTGAAAAAACTGATTATAGGTATTGAAGGGAACTAGTATTTGACAGTAATCTGTAAGTATGGTTCAGCAACTATTTACTTGGTCGAGAAGGCTGGGGCGACAGTTTCAAGAACCCCACTACCTTCAAGAGCAAGAAAGCAATAAAGATAGTTGATCTTTTCTTCTGTTGGGTATCAGCACTCTCCTCTTTTCTTTTTTTCTATGCTAATCAACATCTTTAAGCAAAAACACATACTACCCTGTGCTGATGAGGGCACCTGGTCTTTTCTACAAGTGATACATGTATATAAAACTATTATATGAAGTATGATTTGACTTAGTGCCATGAATGCTTTCTGACACATTGTTATTGGGGTCTATCAAGAACACATTATATTGGTAAGTAGAAGCAGGGATGGCAGTTGTTTTAATAGTGCCAGTGCAAATCTCATACTGCAGCAGCAAACTGTATGACAAATGAAAGAGGCAGCTTAGCCTAGTCAGTGCTGCCAGCAAAGAGAAGAGGAGAAACTGAAATGAGAAAAATATGCACTAGTCATCTAAGTTGACTAACGGCAGACTGTCTAATTGTCACTTAAAATGTCATCTATTTCAAACAGATTGATTTAGCTAGATTACACATAGAACAAGAAACATTAATACATTCTTGTATTAAATAGAATCAAAAGTTAAGATTTCTAATAAATTATATTTATCGTATTAACTATCACAGGCCCAAACTAATGGATTTTAAGTATTTGATATATATCTTCAGGCAAGAATATTTTTTCTGTATCTTGATTAGACTTGTAGGAAATTCAAAGGAAATATGAGGGCTTTTGGTGGTTGGGAATGTGAAACCACAGGTACCATCAGGATCCAGAAGCCCGGCTTACCATTGCAACGATGGGGAGACAGTTGTCTTTGTATCAGTCAGACTTGTTATCAATCACACTCATGACCTGTTTAGTGAGTTTAGACTATCAGGCTTATGTGAATTAAATATGTGTAGGCACCAACACAAAACTGATTGAGGCTTCCATCTTGATAACAAGGTAATGAGGACTTGTGAAGAAGATAAAGCCTTTGGACCATTGTATTCTTATAGCCAGACATCATTTAGGTGTACAATGCCACCAACATTTGTTTCAAACTCCTTATGTGCTTCCTGGATAATCCAACCTGTGCCTCTCTGACAGAAACATTTTCTTTCTATATTCTGTAGGGTTACTGTCGAATCCAGCTGGTGTGCAAACTGCCATGGCTTTTTTTTAAATTTCTTTTTCTTTTCCCAAATTGTATTACACCACTTTTAGACATACAATTGCAAGATGCTCATGTAGAGTTTTGGTTCTACAGTGTTCCAACACCCATCCCTCCACTCGAACCCATCTCCCATCACCAGTGTCCTCACCTCCCTCCCCCCCCACACCTCAACTACTTGGCGGGTTCTATATGTCTTTTCTCTCCACTCTCTCCCTCCTGTCTAACTTTCCTATACATCGTAGAATGCAATACATTAAAGGACATAACTGTTTCCGCTAGTTTGATGGATCTCCTCATGGTCAGCGTCCGGACAGTGAAGGTGGCGGCTAGTGTGGTGGGCAAGTCTCATCAGCCTGCTTCCGGGACCCCCCATAGGTGATGGGCCCACTCCCAAAACCCATCTGTCCTCCTGGGAGCCCCATGCCATGGCTTTTGACTGTAGATTTCTAACATTCATTATGAGTTAACTGGTCAGTTTAGTCATTTTTATCACAGGTGTTCTCAACTATTATTATAGGAAAGATTTACTACAGTAGTACATAGGTTCTGGAATGAGATAAGGGAACAAAGTAAGTGTGTGTGATTTAGTCTTAGATTTTATTCTTTCAGACACTCATTTTTAAAATTTAAAATTATTTTAGCCTTTGACTGAAACTCGAATCAAATTTCTGAGTCTCGTGTTTTAAACATAGATTTAGAGAAGTTTTTCCCTCCCCAAAGACATGTATAAGAGCTTTATAATTTTTATAATTTTTTACTCCTTTGTTCGGGGCCCTAATTCTGGCTTCAGAGTCAGTCCTGGCAGTGATGGACAATGACATAGTGTTGGTGACCAAAATTGGGCCTCCTGCATTCACAGCATATGTTCAGCTTGTTTATGGCCCCTCAAAAATCTTATTGTGAGAAAAGTCTGGTTTTCCACTGCAATTTTGGTCCCAGAGTTGTCATTAGGTGCCAGTTCATAGCCTATAACACATTGTATATGTAACCTGTATAAAACAATTCATAGTAAATAGCTTATAACAAATCTTCACAAAATAATTTAAATATTCTGATATGATTATTTCTACATCTAGTTTATTTCTTGTAATTTAAGAAATCTCAAATATTTCAACTTTTCTTACTCTACTTCACTAAGTCTATTGATTTTGGGACATTGGGGCAAAAGAAGAGTGAGATATTTACCTATGTGCATTATTTTATTCTTTAAAAAAAATTTTAGCCACACCTTGAAGTGCTCTAGGGCTGTTCCTGGTTTATACTAAACAGTGACCTCCGGAGGTCCTCATGGGCACCCTAAGTGTAGTATAAGGAATTGAACCAGGACCTGCAGAATGCAAGGCAAGTGCCTTAAACCTGGTGTCTCATCAGTCCTTATTGTGGCTTGTTATATTTAGATGTCTATATTCTAGTAAAGTGATTGTGTCCTTGTTACACAAGTTTAGGAGTTCGCATTTAGTGAACATTCTTTCCTAAAATACCATCTTATTAGTTACAGATATTGCTCTGATGTGTTTAAAATGTATCATGATCAATGAAAGTATATTGGTTTGTGATTGGGCAGTGTTAATAGATGGTTTAAACTAGTATATGCCTATAATATAAGCATGCTATATTTTCCTTTAATGTGCTTTCTGGCAATCATGTGTCAGAGTAGAGAATGCTATTTAGGAGCCCTACCTTTGAATATTAAGAGCAGTCTCATTCTTTATTACAAATAAGCAGCAATTTTAACTGAACAAAAAATGTCATAAACTGGGATTGTAACTCAGTGATAAAGCCCCTTACTTGCTTGCGCCAGACCCCACATTTGATCCCTGGTACCTTTCCTGCATCACTGAATATAGTCCCTGACATGCCGCTGCCACCACAACTAAGTCATAAACTACTTACAACAGTTGCAACCCTATATTAGTGTAAATATGCTGCGCATATTCATACAGATGTACATACTACTAGATACCTTGATTATTCAGGGTTCCATTGTATTTGTCTCGTACACATAAATATGACTACTAAACCATACATCTGGGATATCTAAAAGTTACTTGTGAGTATAAAATATAAGTATTTTATAAATGTTTTGCTTACCATTTTAAAAGTCTGGAGCATGGAAGCTTGTGGAACTCATGGGTAACATCCCTTCAAAATGCAAATAATGAAAATTTGAACTCTTTTCTTTTACTTTTTAACAAATTTCCTTATAATAGAGGGTGTAATAATAATTCTCTATTACAAGATAGCCATTGGATTTTGAAGCTGCTGAACAGGATCATTAGGTAGAATGCAAAAGGACTCATTTTTCATGACTATATAGTCTACTACACAATATGTCTTGAGAATTCTCTGGAAGAAGTTAGTATGACATAGTACCTAAAGTGAATTCCTTTATAGTGATTTCAGTAAGGCTGTTCCTTTGTTCAAAAATGGCAGACTCGCTTGCAAATGAATTTGCTGCGTTGGCATTATTAAAACTGCTATTTTAGTTATATATTAATTGTAAGAACTACTCTTGTAATTCTGTTGAATGAGTTTGTAAAACTAAGCAATGGAATTTGTGGAATTGAGGCTTAAAACATCTTAACTTTCAGGTGGCCCACGGATCATTCCCTGTGATTCTTGGTCAACCAGATTATTAGTTCAATGCTAGGGCCCAAGAATGTGATGCTACTCAGGCCCTTGGGATCAGGCCATACCAGAAGTGCTCAGTAGCCTCTAGGACCACATTTGGTCATGCTCTGGGGTCATGGGATGCAGAGTCTGGAACTAGAGATCAAACCTCGTTTAAGACATGTCTTAATCCCTGTATTCTTTCCAGACCTCATTTTTATTTTTTATTGTCTTTTTTATAATACACTTAATATTATACCTTCAAGCATTCCGTTTGTGTGTTCTAAATGCATGTAAAAGCTCCAAGTAGTCATTTTGGTATAATTGTTCTCTTAAGTAGAGGTTGACAGATTTTTCCTGTGAGGGGCCTGATTGGTAATAAATTTTTAAGCCTGGCAAACCATATTGTCACTGTCGTAAGTATTCAGCCATGCTGTTGGAGTATAAAAACAGCTGTAGGTATTAGTAAATGAATAGATGTACCTGTACGCTAAAGAGTGATTTTCAAAAAGCAGGTAGAGGGCCAGATTTTACCCCTGGGCATTTACCAATTCCTGTTCTAAATGACTCTCTGGTCATTCAAAATTCAAGCTCTTATATCTGGACACAAGCTATCAGTCTCGCCTGAGTGTTTTTTCTTTCTTTTTACTTTAGCATCAATGGGAGGGTTTTAATTCTAAATGCTTAATACAGAAAAATATCCTAAAGATTTTTTTAAGGGAAGATTGGTTAACAAGATTTAGAGAGATTGTAAACTGATCTTCCGGGCGCACCCAGTCTCTGCCTTACCTGTTCACTGCTGGAGAAAGTCACGAAAGTATTAACGAGTGCACGCTCACCTCAGAGCTGCCTGTCAACTCCTTATTTATCTCCATTTGGCTCCTTGTTACATTTCCTACAGCATCTCTTCCAAGGTAATCATTGTATTTTTTTCCCCCTTTAACCACACCTCCATCCCCTCATATCTTGGTGTGTGCATTTGATCTCATGTATCTTATTTAACAGATGTGTGACTATTTGTCTTTTGTTCTATGTTCTTTTTTTTAAGTGGTAATAAAAACGAGTATTATGTTACTGAGTAAATTTTAATTCCCGGTTTAATGTGTATACATATATACATATATACACATATATACATGTATACATATATGTATGTGTATATAATTTATATATACATATATCTGTATATATGTATATATAAATTATATACACATACATATGTGCGTATATATGTGTATATATGTATACACATTAAACTGGGATGTACATAATATATATGTATATATAAATTATATATACATACATATATACATATGTATGTATATATAAATAATTGGGGCCAGAGAGATAGATGGTACAGCAGGTAGGGTGCTTGCCATGCATGCAGCCAGCCTGGATTTGATCTCTGGCATCCGTATGGTCCCCTGAGGACTGCTCTGAGTAATTCCTGAGTGCAGAACCAAAGATAACCAGAGTGCCACTGGGCATGTGCTGGGAAGCTCCGCACAAAATCCAGGAGCAGGGTCAGGGATCCCTTTCTGCCCCAGGGGATCGGCGGAATCCGGTGCAGGAATACGGCAAAGTTTCAGAATGCTTTACTTAACACAGGTTCAGACATACAAATCAGCAGTAGGAAAAACTCCAAACTTAGTGTTTCCGGCTAGGACCCTGGCCATGTGTAGGCCAAGATGGCGGCCACCACATGTTAAGGCCCTGTAGAGAGGAGAGAGAAGACAAGATTCCAGTGGAAAGGGGAAGAGAGCAACCTGAAAAGAGCAGGAGCCCAAAAAGAGAGTGAAAAGAGGAAGCAGCCTAGCTTTATCCCACTGCAACTTAGATCTCCCACTTTTATGGGAAGCTGTGGGGGGTCAAATGCCCTCAGGTAATTTCTCCCAGGACCTCACCTAGACCCTTTTTAGATGCTACTATTACCTAGCCAAGATCTGCCTAGGAAATTCCTCTACAGGGTAGAGAGAAGGGGTTTATAAAATGGCATGAATCTGTACCAAAGACTATACTAATGCCAGTTAAATATTTCTCCAAGCCTTCACAAGAGTCTCGGTCTACTTCACGGCAGTTTTGTATTTAGTTGCCTTTGAGTTATCAGAGAGCCATGCTTGCTTGCTTGGAGGCAAACAGCATTTCTCTCTGATCTAATTACTTAGAGATCCAACGTGGCCAGGCAAATATACCTGTAAGATCTAGCTAGTCCCACGATGATTGTGGTAGCATGAAAGAATATTTATACCAGCCAGTACAGAATACATGGTCAGATAAACTGCCACATTTAAGCTACCCTATTATCTGCGAAGTGACCTGCAGGAGGCAATCCAGACCAGTGCAGAGGTTCTCAGGTGTCCTGCAACAGGCATGGCCCTAAAACAAAAACAAACTAACAAACAATGTGTGTGTGTAGAAATAGAAATGGGAATTGTGCATGTGGTATATTTTTCTTATTACAGAGGTGACACGGTTGCTAATTGTTTCTGGCATATATCTACTGCACTATCACCATCGCCTTTGCCATCATTAAAGTGCGGGAAGCTCTCCTCTCTATTGTTTTTACCTCACTCCTTCCTTCCCTCAGCCCCTGGTTGGTAACCTCAATTCTGTACTTAGAGGCCATGGTTTGTTTTCATTGATCATTGCCCATTCTTTGTTTCTCAGTGAGATCTTCTAATATTTGTCCTCCCTCTGACTTCTTTTACACCCTCCATTTCAATCCAGCATCCAGAATCACCTCAAGAGGTTGTTTGATTTATTGTTGTTGTTGTCATTGTTAAGTTTTGTGAGTGCATTTATAGCTTAGATATAAACCATTTATCATATGTATGGTGCACAAATATTTTCCTCTGTTCAGTAGTGTGTCACTTTAGTTATTATTTCTTGTGTAGTGCAGAAACATTTTAGGTGGATATAGTCCCATTTGTTTAGTTTTTTCTTTGTGATGGATTCTGAATTATTGAAGACATCTGTGATGTCAGGACATGGAAAGTTCTACCTACCTCTTCCTCAGTGTGTCTTATGGATTTGGATCTCATTAAGGTTTTTGCTCCATTTTGAAATAATTTCTTTTAATGATTTATTTTAATCACTGTGATTTACAGAGTACAAACTTTTTCACAATTCAATTGCTGGAAAGATTCATCATTCAGCACCAATCCCACCACCAGTGTGCCCCCCACCACCACCAGAGACCCACATTTCCCTCCCCTCCTTCCATCCCCTCCCGATGCCTGCTCACTTAGCCAGCATCAATTATGTTGATCCTTACAGCTCATATAAGGGAACAGTAATGATAAGGTCATGCCTTTGTTTTTCTAGGCAGATGTGTGGGGAGTCTGGCCAATTTCTAATCTTGGATTCACTTTCTGGGTTTCCAGAACACAGTGGTTTTCTATTGACAATCCCAGACACATTATCACTACAGCTACTGACAACACTTATTTCACATTTATCTCAATGTCTATTTGAGCTTTTCCTATTCATAAACTGAACAATCCATTCAATATTGGATATATGAATCCTTTAAACAATCCATTTTATATTGGTTGTTGGAGCTAATTCTCTAAATATGGTTGATGAACCTGGTGTTAGACAAAAGTCAATGGAGATCTTAAAATCTTCATTGTGCCATCTGAGTCTACTGTATAGGAAAGTACTGAGGTATCCCCCAGACTACACCTCATGCCCACACACCCGTTTCTAGAAAATGTGATGGAATACCAGTTAGATGAATATACTATGTTTTGAGTATAGAATTGATGACATTCTAGTTAATATCCCATCAATTCTCCCCAGAAAACCTGGTGGATTTGATCACCCAGTCCTGTATACCTGGGTAGGAGACTGTTCAGTCGGGTACGGGTCTGCCGAGCTGTGGGGTCCCGACCTTGAAAGTGGCTGCGCTTGTGATGCATGAGCTTTTCCAGCCCCTGGGGGTCTGACCGGGGTGCAGGGGGGAGCCCGGCCCTGCCCCCCTTTAGGGACCCTTCATTGGCCTAGCACATGCCGAGTGGGCAGCAGCTCTGAAATAATTTTTGTGTTGATGTGAGCTAGAGGCCTAAGTTTATTGTTTTTGCTTGTGATGATCCGATGTTTCCAACACATTTATTGATGGGCTTTCATTTCCTTCATTTAATGTACCTTGTTCTTTTGTTGTATATCAACTGTCCATTTATCTGAGGGGTTCCTTTTGGGCTCTCAATTCTATGCCATTGGTCCAGAATCTTATTTTATTCCACTACCACACTGCTTTGATTGCTATAGCCGGTAAAGTGGCGTAAAGTTAGGGAAAGTGATCCAGTGGCTCCAATTTTTTAAAAATTCAGAAATGCTTTGGATTTGGGGAGTTTAGGGTTCTTACAAGTTCTAGTCATAGTTTTTCTAAGTCCCTGAAGAATGTGACTTGAATTTTAATAGGGATTACATTTAAATCTATAAAATGCTTTTTTTAGTATGTCCATTTTAACAATGCTGAATTTCTAGTTCAAAATATGGAGTATTTTTCCATTTCTCTTAACCACTTCTATTTTTTGATAGTGACTTATAGTGTTAGATTTATAGGTATTTCACCTTTTTATTAGGCAGATTCCTAGACACTTGATATTGTCATTGTCATTGTCTTCCCATTCATCATCGATTTGCTTTAGGGGGCACCAGTAACATCTCCATATGACCTGTCTCATGCAAGTAGAACCCAAGGGCACCTGCTTGCTCCAGGAACAGAAAGAGCCTCAAACCATTCCATCAGGTCATGGGAATGAGATCTATAATTGTTACTGGTATCTGGCATATCAAATACAACATGGGTAGCTTGCCAGGCTCTGCCGTGTGGGTAGCATACTCTTGTAGTCATTTAAAAATTGAGCATTTATTGATGAACTGCACGGCCACTTGCAGCCGCGCGAGCCGGGCTGTGATAGGCTGGTCTGCTGGGTGGAGTTCTGATGAGGGGGAAGTCCAGATGTGGAAAATGGAGGCCCCTCATGGAGTGGGGATCGTCTGGCTTGTTGTGAACCTCTGCTGGGGTGGTGGGCCAGGGCTAGAACCTGCCATCCCTCCCGGGCACCTCATGAGCATCTGGGCACAGGGAGAACCAGTAGCAGCTCTGCCCCATGTCTGTGATATCTTTGGACAAAATCATAAATGGATTTTTTAAAAAATCTTTATCTTGTTCGTTTTTGTAATCAATTTTGATGTTTTTGGTTTGGGGACAACCCCTGGTAGTACTTAGGGACTATTCAATTTTTGTGTTGGGGGTTCATGCTTAAAAGTGCTCAGTGGATCATTCTGTGCCAGGGATCTAACCTGGCCCTCCTATATGCAAAACATGCACATTAACCCATTGAGTTATCTCTCTGGTCCATCCTTTAGTTCACTTTTTTAAAAAATATAGAAATAAGATTCATTTAGGTGGAGGGGCAGTGGAGGAGTACCCAAGGTTTGAGGGGCCAGAGTGCCACGGCCTTAGAACATAGTGCTGTGGGGTCCTGTGCTAACCCGGTCTACTAAGGTCACACCTGGCAATGCTCAGAGGCTGTGTAGTGTAGATTGAATCAGGGTTCTGTGCATGTGTGACAGTTTCCCTAACCCATACACAGTCTCCACAGCCCTGACAGATTTTTGTGATGGTTTTGTAGCCTGCTGCTCTACTGTATGTTTATTGTTTCTAAACATCATTTAGCAGAGTTGCTTTGGTTTTCCATATAAATTAGATCATCAGCAAGTAGTGATAATATAATTTTTCTAATTTGAATCCATTCTTTTTATTTGCCCGTATGCTGTGGCTAGGACTTGAATATCTTGTTGGGGGTTGCTGTTTTGCAAAATGTAAAGACATTCAGTCATACCTAGACAGACTGAAAATTCTCTGATTGGTATGTGCTCTCTAGGAATAGTCTTCTATAAATCACAAGGATGCTAATAGGATATAAAAATGCTTCTACAGATACTTATAGGTATAACAATCTTCATGATGATTAGAGGGTTATAGGGCAAGAGACTTAGTATAGATTCTTATGGTACTTGCCTTTGCGTATGGCCAACCTGGCCTATTCCCTGGAGTTCTTGTGGTCCCTTGAACACTGCCAGGGGTTTTTCCTGACTGAGCACAGAGCCAGGAATAGCCCCTGGACATGATCAGGTGTGTTCCAAATTTTTTTGAGTAAATAAAAATGAAATACTCATCAACTGAGAGCACATCTTGCATTTTACTTGCATAATGGAATAGTATATAATAATTTAAAGAATCTGTAAACCATAAATGTGCGCTAGATCTATCTCCTGCACAGACTGCTTAGGAAGAGGAAAAGAGTCACATTCCAACACTAATTTATATAAAAAACAGTTATTTTAATAATCGAACAATTCATAAGTTCATATCATAGAGTCAGAATTACATTATTTTTAGTCATGTTTTTAGACATTGAGTCATAAAGCTTCTGAGGAAGTCTACGAATAAATGAAGGTATATACAGACAGAAAAGGGAAGTAAAGAGGCAGAGTATTTTAAATTTAATAATATCTTGAGTTATGATTACATGGAAGTTCATTACATTTAACATTATACTTGTCCATGTATTTGAAATTCTTATTGTAAATAAATATGTATAACTAATAAGTTTCTGGAATGAGGGGTTGGTTTATGGAACTTTGTAATTTTATTTAAGTTTTCTTGTATTTAAGGAATATGTGGAGGGGCTGGAGCAATAGTCCAGCGGGTAGGGCATTTGCCTTGCACATGGCCAACCCAGGTTTGATCCCCTGGCATCCCATATGGTCCCCCGAGCACCGCCAGGAATAATTCCTGAGAGAAGAGCCAGGAGTAACCCCTGAGCATCACCGGGTGTGACCCAAAAAGCAAAAAAAAAAAAAAAAATTTGGAATACTCTAAAAAAAAATCTATGTATGTTCTGTATATTACTTATTAAAAACATAATGCAATCTTTTTGTTGCGGGGGGGGTGAGTTTTGAGCCACACTATGATGCCCAGGGACTATACCTGCCTCTGTGCTCAGGAATGACCCCTGGAGGTGCTCAGAGGACCGTATGTGGTGCTAAGGGTTTGAATCATGTCAGTACCTGACCCCTCAAAATAGGTCCTCCAGGCACGCCCACACCTGCCCCCAAAATAAAGCAGTCTTACAAAACAGTCTGGTATTTTAATAAAAACAAGCCTAATGTCACTTCCGTCTATTGGTAAGTTAAATAACCATTTATTTTGGGGTAATTGAAAATTAACTTATTGGAACTAAGATGATAGTTTAGCAAGTAGGGGCGTTTGCTTTTGCACCTGCATTACTCTGGTTACGTCCCCTCATCCCCAGCATCCCATATGGTCCCCGAGCATGGCCAGGAGTAACCACTGAGCATTGGTGGTTGTGACTCAAAGAGCAAAAAAAAAATTAACTTATTGTCATTCGTTCCTTCTAATGTTAACATATGAGAGCTATATAGAATTATCAATATTCTGTGTTGAAATTTAAACATAAAATCAGTATAAACATTTTGCTTAAATCTAGAGAAATGTTCAACCCTGAAATATTTTTTATTGCTCAAAGGTCTATTACTACTTTGTAACTTTGCATTGAATTTATATTATCTAGACTATTTTTTTAAGTATTTCATTATACCACTGTGAGATATACAATTACAAAGATATACAATTAAAAAGTTCATATTTGGGTTTTGGTCATACAGTGTTCCAGCACCCATCATCCCTCCACCAGTGCCCATCTCCCACCACCAACATCCCCAGTTCTTTTCTCTTCCTCTCTCTTTCTCTTTTCCTTCCCCTTCCAGACTATGGATTACAGAACATACATTAAAGGGTTCTCATGTGTATCTTTTTGCCTGTATTTAATGCTCAGTTCTAGGTTGGCATTAGTACCCTCGACAATTGTTAGCACACTGTTCCATTTTCTGTCCTACCTAGCCTCTGACTCCCACACGTTTGTGATAATTTCCACCTTCGACAAGATCTCCTGATACATGTTTTACTTGATCTTGGATATTGGTATCATAATATGTACATATATATTTATTAGACTGTTTTTTCATTGAGAATTTGGGAGTTGGATTGTTGTAACTTCCTCCCAGGTGATTTTTCTTAATTTCTGAATTGTAGGTCTATATTAAATGGAGATTGTACAGTAGATCCTTAATTTTGTTACATATGATTTAGTGCAGATATTTAAAAAAATTAGTCATATAAGTTTGAGTTACAAGTTTAAGTAATATTTTTCTTAATTTGTTTAAAAAAATGAAGTTTTTATTAGAAAGTTCATGGCCTAAATGAAATAACAATCAGATGAAATGGTGATGTAGTCATTTTAAGTATACTGGTACAGGGTTAATTAGTAGTCTTGCATGTTTTGGATTTCTTTAGTGGTGAGACCATTTTCATTGCACAGTTTAGATGGGCTTAAATGGCAGGAACATGACTAGAAAGTGCACGTTATCTATGTTTCAGACTGCGTGTTGCTAGTGACAGGTGCTCAATGGTTGTTGATATCCCTGTCAGCAGAAAGAATCCTCTGACATTAAAGTCACCAGTTCGGTCCTGATTTGGGGTGACTCTATTGGCAGTTCCATCAGACTGCAGCTGATTAGTGAATGTCAGGGCTGCTGCTGCTGCTCAGTGTCACCAGCCCTCTCTGCATTGTGGTTATTGTTTGTTCTGTTTGTTTGTTTTATGTTGCAGGGAGGATTTTTTTTTCATTTGTCTTATTATTCAGTCTTAACCAGATTTTCAAATTGTTTACTTTGGGGGAAATGAACTGAGAGATCACAGGGAATGTAGGTATCTTTAGGGCATGCAAACGGTATACAAAGTGAGGACTTACATGGAGCCTAGTAATGATTACCTTGACTCCAAGCCAGTCAATGGTGGGAGCACCTGGGGACTCATTAAGTGGCATTTGTGGTGTCTGTAAAGTAGGTTTTGAGCTCTGTTTCAGGAAAAGCAGTGACAGCCTTTAATGTCTAATTGACCTCTTCTCTTTGTTTCGCTTTCTTTTCCACTTTCCGTATTTGCCTCTGATGTGGTCCCTCATGGCAGCAAACAGCGTTGCTCAGCATTTTGAACTTCTGCTCAGAGCTTCAGCACCTCAGTTTGGGTAGTTGTGTAATGGTAAGTATTTGAAAAGTCTTTATATTCAGTTGCTTGTTCTCTCTTTCTTCCCTTGGGTAAAGTTCGTCTGACCCTCCCCATCCCACATCCACCGAAGCTTCCCATATTTGTGGTTTAACTACTCTGTATCCCATTTAGAAACAGTCTGCTTTTTTTTTCAAATTGGAAACCCTTTGAAATGCTGATAAGATACTATTTATCTATGAGATCAAGAAAAGTATAGCATGGTTGAAAGTGTTTAATTTTGCCTTAAGCCAGCTGCTATTGCAGACAAAGTTATTTACCTCTGGTTTCTTAAAAAACAAAACAGAATACTTGGGCCAGAGAGATAGTACAGCAGGTAGGGTCCTTGCCTTGCATGCAACCAACCCACGTTCAATCTCTGGCACCACATATGGTTCCCCCAAGTCCCACCAGGAGTGATCCTGAGTGCAAAGTCAAGGGTAAGCAGGTGTGGCCCACCTACCCCCAAAATATTTTTAAAAAAGAGAAATATTTTTAATATACCAAATGTCTGTTGTCTGGTTTTCTCACAAATCTAATTTTGGTATCAAAATTCTGTGATTATTTCCTGAAAATGTTGACCATACTAGATTTATTTATTTTATTTGAACACTGTGACTTACAAACTACAAAGGTTTTCACAATATAGTTGTTAAAGAGATTCATTATTCAACACCAGTCCCACCACCAGTGTGCTTCTACCACCAAAGACCGTAATTTCCCCACCCACCCCCATCCTCATGCCTACTCCGTTAGCTGGCACGAGCTCTATTGACCATTACAGCGCATATATGGGAATGGTATTGATAAAGTCATGGCTTTTTTTCTGAGTTCTTATCTGCTAATCTGGCCAATTTCTGTTCCTGCATTCAATTTCTGAGTTTCTAGAATATAGTGGGTTTCTAATAGTCAACCCCAAACCTCCTACCACCACACTAGGGACACACTTATTTCAAATTTTTATCAACCTCTGTTTGAGCCTGTACTAAGCATACACTGAATATTCTATATTGCTTGTTGGAGCTAATTCTCTAAATATGGTCAATGAATATATTCTTAGGTGAAAGTCAATAGAGATTATTAAATCTCAACTGATCCTTTGTGCCATTTGGGCCCTCTGTATAAAAAATTATCGATATGTTCCACAGACCAGACATTGTGCCATCACACTTGGGATTGTATGCCCCAAACATAATTGTATAAAATGTGGTGGGATACCTGGTACATCAGACAAGGATAGCATGTGACTACCCTAGTTCAATACCAAGCACCATAGGTGGTCCCCAGATCACTGCCAGGAGTGACCTCTGTGGGCAGTGCCAGGAGTAAGCCCTGAGCTTCTTCAGGTATAGCCCAGTGATTAAAAAAAAAACAGTGCAAAGTTAAATTTAACAATTATGATTTTATGTGCCAGTGAACGAGTTCACGGGATGAGTTTTTGTTGGTTTTATTTTAGTGTCAATTATATGACTTTCAAATGGTAATAAAAATAAGAGAGAGAGAGAGAGAGAGAGAGAGCACACTTTGGGGATTGTATGCTTACAGGAATCGAATTTTCTAATATAACCGAAACAGAGCAATCTTTTCCACTCTTTGACACCAGTTCCTGCACCCTACACATACTTTGCATGACTCCCCTCTCTCTCTCTCTCTCTCTCTCTCTCTCACACACACACACAACTCTCTGCCTCTCTCACACATACATTTGCATCTCTCAGACACACAAACTTTTCATCTCTCTCTCTCACACAGCACACATACTTTGCATCCACTTACTAGGAAGACCTGAATAAGCAGGATAGTTGTAAGATGTCAGCCAAATTTGCCCCATGGTTTATGCTTGCACTTAACAGACACAGCCCCTGACCTCAAATATCCCATGAAAATATGCTTTAGAGCTCAACTGTAAATTCAGAGCTGTCCCAAGATTTTGATATGTAAACTACAGACACCTATTATAATGCTTCTATGATTTTTAATTCATGAATTAGATTCCAATTATTTATTATTTTTATTTATATATATTTATTTTAATGTTTTATTATACCACTGTGAGATATACAATTAAAAAGGTGTTCATGTTTGGGTTTCCCATACAGTGTTCCAGCACCCATCCTCCACCATGCAGTCATACATCCTTCAGTCATACAGTGTTCCAGTGCCCATTTCCCACCACCAATGTCCCTGATTCCCTCCTCTCCCTAGCCTGCCTCTATGGCAGGTTCTTTATCTCTTTTCTCTCTTTCTCTCTCTCTCTCTTTTTTCTCTTCCTTCTCTTACACATAATTGATACATTTAGAGGTTATCATGTATCTTTTCCACTTATATTCAAATGCTCAGTTCTAGGCTGATACTATCACTTTCAACAATTATTAGCACACTGTTCCCTTCTCTGTCTTACCTAACCTCCTGACTCCCACACGTTTGTGGTAGATTCCACCTTTGACAAGGCCTCCTGAATCACGTTTTGCCTGACCTTGGATATTGGTATCATCCTAGATATTTAAATCATGCAAATAAATGCAGTCATTCTATATCTGTCTTATTCCTTCTGGCTAATTTCACTCAACATGATCCTCTCCATGTCTATCCATTTATAGGCAAATTTCTTAACTTTATTTTTCCTAACAGCTGCATAGTTTTCCATTGTGTAGATGTACCACAGTTTCTTTATCCAGTCATCAGTTCTCGGGCACTCTGGTTGTTTCCAGATTCTGGCTATTGTGAATAGTGCTGCTATGAAAATAAAAGTGAGGGATGGTGTTTCCACTGTGTGTTTTTTGGCTTCCCATAATATATTCCCAGGAGTGGTATGGGTTGGTCAAATGGGAACTCAATGTCTAGGCTTTGGAGGAATGTCCATATTGTTTTCAAAAAAAGGCTGTGCCGGGTCGACATTCCCACCAACAATGGATGAGGGTACTATTTTCCCCTCATCCACGCCAGCACTTGTTTTTTCTTGCACTTTTGGATGTGTGAAAGTCTCTGTGTTGTGAGATGATATCTCATTGTTGTTTTGATTTGCATCTCTCTGATGATAGGCGCTGATAAACATTTTTTTTCATATGTCTTTTGGCCCTTCGAATTTCTTCCTTGTTGAAGTTTCTGTTCATTTCTTCTCTCCATTTTTTGATGGGGTTGGCTGTTTTCTTCATGTAAAGTTCTAGCGATGCCTGATATATCCTAGATATTAACCCCCTATCAGATGGGTTTGGGTGAATATTCTTTCCCATTCTGTGGACTGTGTTTGTATCTTGGTCACTGTTTCTTTTGGGGTGAAGAAGCTTTTTTAGTTTCATGTAGTCCCATATGTGTATCTTTGCTTCTAGTTGCTTTGTTGGTGTTTCATCCTTGAAGATGCCTTTAGCTTCAGTGTCATGGAGGGTTTTTCCTATATTTTCTTTGATGTACTTTATGAATTCAGGTCTGCTATTGAGATCTTTAATCCATTTTGATCTGATTTTTGTGCATGGTGTCAGACACAGGTCCAAATTCATTTTTTTACATGTAGCTGCCCAGTTTCCCCGGCACCACTTGTTGAAGAGGCTTTCCTTGCTCCATTTCGGTACTTTTGCTCCTTTATTGAAGTTTAAATGATCATGTATTTTAGTCTGTGTCAGGCTCAACTCTATTCTGTAGGTCCACAGGTCTATCTTTATTCCAGTACCGTACTGTTTTAATAACTACCAGTTTGTAGTACAGTTTGAAGTTAGGAAAGGTGATGCCTCCCATCTCTTTTCCCCCAAGGATTGCTCTAGCTATTCATGGGGGTTTATTGTTCCATACAAATTTCAGGAGTGTTTGGTCAATTTCTTTGAATAATGTCATGGGTATTCTTACAGGAACCACATTGAATCTATATAAAGCTCTAGGGAGTATTACCATTTTGACAACTTTGATTCTCTGGATCCACGAGCAGGGAATGTGTTTCCATTTTCTTGTGTCCTCTTTTATTTCTTGAAGTAGGGTTTTACAGTTTTCTTTGTACAGGTCCTTTATACTCTTCATTAGGTTGATTCCTAGGTATTTGATTTTCTGTGGCACAATTATGAATGGGATCATTTTCTTAATATCTTTTTCTTCTCTTTTGTTATTTGTATATAGGGAAAGCCACTGACTTTTTGGGTATTGATTTTGTACCCTGCCACTCTACTATAGGTATCTATTTTTTCCAGGAGATTTTTGGTAGGGTTCTCTAGGTGTAATATCATGTTATCTGCAAATAGTGATAGCTTGACTTCTTCCTTGCTTATCTGGATGTCCTTTTCTTCACTTATTGCTATGGCAAGTACTTCCAGTACTATATTGAATAAAAGTGGTGAGAGTGGGCAACCTTGTCTTGTCCCTGATCTTAGGGGAAGGCTTTCTATTTTTCCCCATTGAGAATGATACTTACTGTAGGCTTTTGGTAGATGGCTTTGACTATATTAAGGAAGGTCCCTTCAATTCCCATTTTATGGAGGGTTTTTATTGTGAATGACTCCAGTTATTTAAACTCCTAGTAGTAACTCAGACCCATCCAGATCTTTGGAAACAATCTTTAGAATCTACTAGCGTAGTATTAGGGTTTTCTTCACTTCTGATTTAATTCTTAGTAAACTGGTGCATGGACTTTTGTTGAGTCATTCTAGTGGGCCCAGGGACTTTCAATAGCAGTGTTAATGACAACGAACTATTTACTGGCCTTTGGATCTTTTTTTATTGCTAGCATACCCCTTTTAGTTTGGGTACATCCCCAATATATATGTATAAAATTATATACATATTTTACTGTCTGTCATTTAGGTCCCTTTAAACTAGAACAATTTAAAAAAATTTTTATTGAATCACATGTTTGTTTCAGTCATGCAGTGTTCTAACACCTGTCCCTCCACCAGTGCCTATTTCCCAGCACCTATGTCCCCAGTTTCACTCCACCCAGCCTCCAACTCTCCCCCCCCCCCCTCCCTGCCTCTTTGGCTGATATTTTTCATCTCTCTCTCTCTCTCTCTCTTCTCTCTCTCTCTCTCTCTCTCTCTGTTTCTCTCCTTTTTGCACATTGTGATTTGCAACTGACAGGTGTTCCAATACCTATCCCTTCACCAGTGTACATTTCCCACCACCAGTGTCCCCAGTTTTCTCTTGCCTCACCTTCTCCCTCCTGTTGGGCATTGTGGTTTATAATACAGGTTCTGAAAGCTTATTATATGTATATATATATCACTCACGTACTTTCAGCATGCAGTTCTTGTCCAGAGTGATCATTTGCAACTAGCAAGATAGTTTTAGTAAATGAATTTTACTTTGAAAGATGTAAAGGGAGAAAAAGTGAGGAATACATATTTAAGAAAGAGCATGGGCTTCTCCAGAGTGGAAAAAGCAACCAGATTGAGAGATATACGTTCCCAGGGAGAACTTCATGACTTACTCCCTGACTCTGTACTTAGGGATCACTCTCCTGGTATGATGGGGCAACATTTTGGGTGCTGGAATTGAACCCAGGTCAGTCATGTGAAAGACAAGCATCCTACCTGGTGTGCTATAACTAATTCCAGGCCCAAGTAATTATGCTAATATTAAAATTAAAATGTGTTGGCTTCATCAACACTTCTTTTTTTTATTTTTTATTTAATTTATTATTCCCCAAATATTATTACACCATTTTAGACATACAATGAAAGATGCTCTGTAGAGTTTTGGATCTACAGTGTTCCAACACCCATCCCTCCACCAAAACCCATCTACCATCACCAATGTCCCCACCTCCTCCCCCTCCCGCACCTCAACTACTTGGCAGATTCTGTATGTCTTTCTTTCCTCTTTATATCTCCTTCCCACCAAACTTTCCTGCTCTTCGTGGAATACAGTGCATTAAAAGACAACACTGTTTCACTATTTTAGTGACCGCTGCCGCTTGGCGCCGCAATCTGAGTCGAACTGGTCTTTGGATGGCGGGGTGTTTCCAGCGTCTGGACGCGAAGATGGTGGTAGTGTGTGGGCGAGTCATCGGCTGCTTCTGGGACCCCCAGGGCGATGGGCCAACACCCAAAACCCACTCTCTCGGATCCCACGCCAGCTGGGCCGGGCGAGCGGCTCCAGTCTCCCAGGCTGGTTGGTCCCGGGCGGCTCTGGGGTCACGCTCGCAAATGGAGGGGGAGTGGCTTCCCTGACTCCACTGGCGCCCAGTGATTCCCGCTTGGGGCCGCTACCTGCGCTGGTCTGCTCTGTTGATCTGGTGGGTGTTTCCGCGTCTGACAGCGAGATGGTGGCTAGTGTGATGGGCGAGTTTCTCCGGTGCTTCTGGGGACCCCCAGAGGCGATGGGCCAACACCAAAACCCATCTGCCCTCCCCGGTCCATCGCAGCTGGGCCGGCCACTTCTTAAAATTAAAAAATACCCTAATCCCTCAAGGACAGTAGAAACAGGGGCTGGGGAGTTTGGTCCATGCTGGGAAGCATACTTCAACTGCTTGGGGAAAAGACCACTATGACAAAGATCATTCTAAATGATCATTCTGTATAAGAACTGCATGCTGCAGGTAGGTAAAGGAACAAGCATGATAACCTCTCAGTATCTGTATTGCAAACATAATGCCCAACGAGAGAGAGAGAGAGAGAGAGAGAGAGAGAGAGAGAGAGAGAGAAGCACCTGCCATAGAGACAGGCAGAGGGGGTAACAGTATGACAGTAGGGAAAAGTGATACTTTGGTGGTAGGAAATGTACACTAGTAGAGGAATGGGTATTGGAGCATTGTAATGACTGAAACCCGATCTTAAACAACCTAACTGTATTGCATGGTGGTTCAATAAAAAAATAAATATGTTATAACAAGTAAAATTATTGACATTGGCTATTTGTTTCCTCAGAGTGAGTTTCAATATTGATATCAGAAATACTATTAGTGCTGGCACTGGTGCAGATTGTGATGTTCCATACTTGGCATAGAAATCCAATTCCCACATTTGGCCCAGAATTTTCCAGGACAGTAACAGATTTGGTCAATATCATGTTTATATCAATTATTAATTTCCTGTCAGTTGACCAAAAGGGAAGTTTGCACCTTTATTGTCATTTTTTTAAAAGACATATTTAATATTCAGTATCACAGTGACTAATTAACAATAACAGCATGGGTGCAAAAAAAAAAACTACATTAAAACTCTTTGTTGGATAATTTTATACTTTTCACAGACCGAAACAAAAATATCCTGTTGTACAATGAGTCACAAAGTTCTTCAGGTTTTGCCCATGCCCATGCATTTTGTCTAAAACATCTTTGTAGCAGCTTAGGCCCTGCCACCACAGCTTAGGAACTCACCTGCGTCGCTGAGTTCACAAATCAATTGTAACCCATAGCTTTCCTGTCACTTGTCTTGCTCTCTTCTCCTGCTAATCTTTATTTCTCTGCAGTTGAAACTTCCTGTCACTGCCATAGCTATTGCCACTGCTGGAACCACTGTAGCCATCTCAGTTTTGTGGTTTGGCAAAATAGTCCACCGCATCAATAGGGACCTGAGGCTTGATCTCCAAAGTTCTGTCCCTTCAGGGTTCTGTCCCTTCAGGCGTTTTTGTTTGTTTGTTTGTTTGTTTGCTTGCTTGTTTTTTGCTTTTTTGGATCACACACGGTGATGCTTTCCTTTCTTTTTTGGGGAGTGTTAAGGGATTGGGCCTTACCAGGCAGTGCTCAGGACTCTGCCCCGAGGTCACTGCTGGTTGCATTCTGGGGACTATCTTGCAGCACAGGGGAGGTGCTGGGAATTCAATCAGCTGCGCACAGAGCAAGCACCTTAAACCTTGCACATTTCTCCCGGCTCTTCTTCTTTTCTTATTTTCTTTTTGTATTTTTTTTTTTGGGGGGGCAGACAGTTATGCTCAGGGATCACTCCTGGCAGCTTGCAGGATTAAATGTTGTGTTGTTCAAGTACATTCAGTTGTTATATTCGCCCAAACCTGTTTCTGATAATCTGTATAATCCTGCTGTGAAGACTTGCTGAAGACCAGAACCTAAAAACTGCCACTATATCTATAAGTTCTTCATGGTGACTCAAAATATAGTTCCAAATCTGTCCCATTTTTCTAGTTCTATACTCGCACCTTAATATAAGCCTCTCATGGGTTTCCCTCCTCCTCTCTTGTAAGTACTGCTGGGACGACACCTTCTTCCTTGACATTGCAGGCCATCCTCCAGACAGAAGCCAGCGGAGGTTCTGATTAAATGTGCATTATGTTTGTCTCAAACTCTGTTGATTTCTTTCCTACTTAAAAATTCAGACTCACCTTACCTTTGCCCTGACTCCTGCATGATTTTCTGCCACGCCCCCCAGCCTTTCCTTCCCTCACTCCCACTCTCATTTCTAGAGCACCAGCAACCACCACTCCCTCCCTCAACTGCTGACACCAACAACTGTCACCCTCATCCTCGTTTTCTATTTTCACACCACTGATCACTCTCTGCGTTTTCTCTACTTGTTTGTCTTTCTCTTTCCCTAAATGTGAGCTATGGATTTCATGGTGTGATTCTCTGTTGCTCCTAGTGTTCTCCAGTGGTGCTGGCACATAGTAGCCTCAAGGATGAGCAAACAAATGAGCAAACGGAACTAAACATTAACAGCATTTGCTTCTTTGCTTTCGTTTTGTTACCTGATGTTTACAAACCAAAGAAACCTCTAAAGAGAGCCTTATTAATTTGTGTGAATGGGCCCATAAATTGAAGAATTTACTTCTTGACTAGTGAGTCTTAATGTATGGCCATGAGGTTGATTATATTAGAGACTCAGTAACTGACAATGATTAACTTGTTACCAAATTATTTTCCTATTAAATAATGATCTCCCAGTGTCTCAACAAAAGTTTACTATTCTTACAAGTGTTGTCAGCATATTCACATAATATTTTAGTACTTAGCAAAATATGCATCATGAGAGGTGCTTTATAAATTTTATTATTTGTGTATAAAATAGAAGAAACTAGACATTGTCCAAAAAGTTACATCAGCAAGGTTAAAATGGGCAGCAAAAAACACATAATTCTTAAGCTCCTCATGAGAGAAAATTCCAGGCTGCTTTGGATTTTAATTCACAGTCCCGTTTCAAGTTCTGTTAAAGAGAGTTTTAAGAACATGATTACTCGTTTTTATGAAGCAGTGTCAGAGCTGTAGATGAGAGCACCAACCTCTATTAACAGGCATGTGAGTTGTGTACGTGGAAGCAAACAGTAGGAGATGCTTGTTTTAATTTGCTCAAAGCAGTTGGCATTTCTGAACATATTTAAAAAACTGGAATTATTTCATTTCCAGATTGAAGATTATGATGTAATAGCTAGTATGATTGGAGCTAAGTGTAAAAACTCCGTACTCTGGACCTGTGGCGATGTAAGAACATCACTGAGAACGGGATAGCAGAATTGGCTTCTGGGTGCCCACTTCTGGAGGAGCTCGACCTCGGCTGGTGCCCATCCCTGCAGAGCAGCACCGGGTGTTTCGCCAAACTGGCTCGACAGCTTCCAAACTTGCAAAAACTCTTTCTTACAGCCAACAGGTCTGTGTGTGACACAGACATTGAAGAACTGGCATGTAATTGTTCCAGGTTGCGGCAGCTGGACATACTAGGTAAGGAAGCCATTAAGTTTTTTAAATGATGTTTCATTGTAACATCATGAGATAGATATTTACAAAGCTGTTACAAGTTTTAAAGCCTGCTTTCATGACATAAAGCCTAATTTCAACTGCTTCACAAGCTTTAAAAAAATATAGTGAATAAATGAAAATTTTGCCCTGATAGGACTGCTTGGTGAGATAGGATGTACAAGATAGGTCAGTTGACATAGAGAGCAGTTATATATCTAATTAGTAAAAGAGTGAGGATGATAACAGAATTTTAAAGTCAGTCTTATCAGAAAGCTCCAAGTAACCGTCAATTCTTGGTTTAGTAATCACTTGTCACTTGCATCACTTGTCTTCCTGTTCTTCATCAATTTGCTCGAGCGGGCACCAGTAGCATCTCCATTCGTTGGGAATGACGCCCATTATTGTTACTGTTTTGGCATATTGAATTCACACGGGTAGCTTGCCCGACTCTGGTTTAGTAATAAGGAGTGAAAATTTAAAATGAACTGCCCTCTCCATTTTTATTAAGGTCATATAATAAATTCATCTTATAGTGGATTCATTATACACTCACATATATACAGATTCAAAGTTTATGGTGTTTAGCTTTTATTTTTAAGTTGTGTTTGGTTACCAGGGGTTAGAGGTGGAGAAAAGTTTCCGTGTGTTTTGTTTTGCAGTGCCAAGGGTCAAGCGCAGGATGTGCTTTCCCACACTGCCATGTCCTGGCCCAGTGGTCAACCTTTTTTGTTCTATTTTGTTTTAGTTTCTGTGCCACACCTGACAGTGCTTAATGTATACCCAGGCTCTACACTCTGGGATTCCTCTTGACTGGACCTGGCTGGCATATATAATTGATGCTGGGCATCGAACCCCAGTAGACCACAAGCAAGGCAAAGCCCTACCAGCTGTGCTATCTGGTCCAAATGTTAAAATCTTCATCAAGTAGTAGTATAAACCGTCCACCCCTCAGAGTTACTCTTGGGGATAGTTCTGTCATAAAGGCAATTCTCTTGAACTTCTTTTCCAGTTCCAGAATTCTCTGTGTCCTCAGTGTTTCCTGAATTTTATCCTCCAGGAGCACTGTACGGTTTTGCTCCTTCCCACTGTAGTGAGGGCTGCTGACGGAGCTAGTTCAGTTGCCCACACAACAGCTACTTTGGGAACCTACATACCACTTGACCTAATGTTCTCTGGAAATATTCTAGAGTTCAAAAAAAAATTTGTTCATGAAGTCATTACAACCTTTCCTGTTTATTAGGCATTCAACAAAAGGAAAACAAAACATTTTCTACACTTGTGTTTGTCGTTCTGTTAAGAATCTCTTCACAATTCAGGCTTTTGATGCAGTAGTAGATGATGCTTATATTGTTGTATGTTGCTTGGCATTTTTAGCTAGAAATTCTTGCTTGAAAGTTTAAGGAGAAATTCTTGCACGCCTTCCTGGAGAGCTGTGAAAGCCAGGTGAGGAGTTTGCACAAAATCAAACACAAAGTTATTATTGGGTAATAACTAGGGTCATGTGTTGTTTCTTTGAGCTGTTTTAGACATATTCTGGAAACAAATCTTAGTTGGAATGGAGAAGAGAATTACTGAAATAAGATATTAGATTGAATAGTTCACCTAAAGGGGGTCCAGACCAGGGTGATGAAAGTATTAGGATGTTACTCACCACCCATTTATTCTCTCATTCAGTGCACCTTTATTGAACGTATACTGTATCCAGAGTTCTTTCTGTTTTTAAATTGCCTTAATAGTTTGCCCCTTCTAGCTTGAATGTTGTTGGCATGACTAAGAGTCACACGCTTGGGGGCTTGTGCATTTCGCTGTGGGGCTTTATGGGTGCCGCATCTGGTTTCTGTGCTTGTGGCAGTGGTGATTGCTGGGGTGGGGGGAATCACCCTCCTTTAGTCAGGGTGCTGACAATTTTGCTGGCCAAGGTGTTGTTGTCATGGCCATGATTCTTGTACATCTGTGTAGTTGTGATGCTTGACAATGCCCTCTCCCTCTCCCCCACATTTTAGTGTGAATACTGTGTTCACACCCCACTGGATGTGATGTGTCCTGAAATGTCTTGGCGTACCAGGGATCAGGAAGAGCAGAGCTGCCAGGATCTAGCTCGGCATACAGTGGCAGCACCAGGGATCAAACTCATGGTCTCATGCTTTCAGGCTCTTGTCTTAACCACTGAAGCCTCTCCCAGGCCCATCGACCCCGCCCCACTTACAAACTAATTGTAGGTGGTAAGAAAATCAAAACACAAAGTTCTTTGAGGGCATAGGTCAGTGAACCGTAGTTGAGTTAAATGTTATGTCTCTAACTTCCATCTCTGGCATTTTCTTGGGCTTTAGGTATTTCTGATTTATCTGGAAACAGATTCTAATCAAGACTGGCAGGTAGTCAACGTTCACAGTCTTAGATGAAAACCACGTAACTGTTTATAGGCCAAGGCTTCTCATTTACTATAACCAAAACCCATTTGATTTAATAGTATAAGAAAAATAAGGTTCTGATGAAAATACAACTATCTTTAAGATTCCATGAGTAGAGCTAGTTATGCTGTGATCAGACCTCAGAAGAGACTGGAAACCCATGACAAGACCAGAGCAGTTTTCCTTATTTTTTAATTGTGTGTGGTTGGCCTTAGTCCCCCTCTTGTCTCTCTTCCACTGTACACTCACCAAAGTGATTATGTACGCGCTGCACCTCATTCTTTCTTGTCATAGTTGTTACCACTGCTTCTCTGCGACCACATGGACATTCCCTTCTAGCCTCCTAGCTGTCCGTGTCTTTAACTTAGACACTGGAGTACTGGTTTCCTCTGCCATCTCAAAGTAGGACATTTCCAATAAATATGATTTGGTAGGTTATTTCATCTGTCTGAAATGCCTTCCACTTGTTGATAATTTGTATCAAATTATACAAATTACTCAGTGTCTATGACTGATATGTCCATTAATTTTAATGAACATACAGGTCATAGACCCTGAATCATAGCAAATCATGCCAAGCAGGAATGTTCTGTTTTTGGATAATGTGATAAATCTGTACTGAATTCCAGTTCTCAGTTTGCAGGAGAGGGGCAAAGCGATAGTACAGTACGTAGGGTGCCTGCTTTGTGCATGGCCAAATGGGTCCAATCCCCAGCATCCCATACCATATGGGATGTGCCTCCATGTGCCTCCATGGGTACTTTCCGAGCACAGGGTCAGGATTAAACCCCGAGCACCGCCAGGTGTGGCCCCAGAAACAAAAAATAAATGACTGTCTAGGAGAATCTGTATTGGTCAGTGTGGAACCATTCACAAGTAGAATTACAAATGCAGTTAATAGCTTCATGGCAGGGAGGGGGCAGATGGAATTCTCAGAGAAGAAGGCATAAGTTAACTTTTCAGAGCCATATGTCAGTTGTTTTACATAATGTATATAATTTAGCTTCTTTCTAAATATTCCATAACTACTTGAAATTTAACACAGGCTAAATGGTACTCATCATACATCATCTGTCTTCCAGTAATACCATTGTTCTCTCTACCACTTACCATAAAATTTTAACAGATTTTATTGTAGTCACTTGCTCTCAATTCTGGTCAGTGAATTCTGTGAGGCAGACACATGTCTTACTCATCTTTGTGTCTACAGTGCCTGAAACATAAGCTTCTACAGGATAATTTTCTCAATAATTGCATTACTTGGAATTAGAGCTTGAATCATTGTAAGCATTGCTGCCTTATTTGACCCATGAGTTAAGGAAAATGGGATGCAAAAACCATTTTTGAACTGGATGACAGAAATAGAAAAGTCTGGAGGAGCTGACTGGGAGAAGTTGGGGCGGGAATAAAGACAGTGGGCAGAGTAGACAAAATCCAGGTCCTACAGGCAGACTGGCTGATAAAATTCAGTTTATAATTTTTCAGGACTAGTGAAGCCTTTTAATATTTTTAGTTATTAAAAGACAATTTAAGTTTTAATATATTTCAAGAAATAGTAAGGAATTCTTTTACTGGGACTTAAGTAAATCTTAAAGTTATTCTTTGTCTTTTTTTTTCAAAAACAGGAACAAGAATGGTAAGTCCTGCATCCTTAAGAAAGCTCCTGGAATCCTGCAAAGATCTCTCCTTACTTGATGTGTCCTTTTGTTCACAGATTGATAATAGAGCTTTGCTGGAGTTCAATATGAACTTTCCCAAAGTGTTCATAAAAAAGAGCTTTACTCAGTGACTTAAGCTACATTCTGTAGTGAAGATTAATGTGCTTGGTGGGGTCTTATTTTGGAGATGTTTTTGTCTTGTGTACTCCATTAAGATATATATGTTCCATTAAGATATCTGTTGATTTTAAGGAAAATATGAAATTGTGTATTAGTAAATCAGTTAAACATGTAAAGAAACGTTTTCATGAAACAATAAGCACTTTTCAAGTGTGAGTGGCTGCTATTATTATTTTCTGTTAATCAGTGTATTATGCTTTAGTCAGTATTTATGTGTTTAGTAAAAGTAACAAGGAAGCATTTGGATTTATTTTAAAGACACAGTGAACAATAAAGTATTATGATATTTATGCAAAATAAAATTAATTTTTCACACCTTTGTGTAAAGTTGCTTCATTAATAATCCCGTGTCCCAGCCTGTATTTTATTCAGTATGTACAAAATTAACCGAATTATTTGGAGAGTCTTACTTGTGATCTCCTGAGATGATCCTTAAAGCTGGTTCTTTCTTCAGCTTGAAAATGTTTGGTTTTTCCACTTTGCTGTTGGTATTCTATGCTTTGCTTTCTACTACTGAAATATAATACCATAAAATTATGCTGCCAGCAAGAATAGAATATAAACTGCTATACTAAACACTGCTTCTGTTGGGGGGGGGTGCCTCACAATTTTGAGGGGAAAGCTCTAAGTTGTCTGAGTTTTGTGTGGATCTTATTCTTTCTTTTTTTCTGTGCCCGGTATCTTTCTAACTAAAAAATCAATTATAGTGAAAAAAAATCAACATTGCTTGTTATGTTGTGAATTCATTTCATTCTATGGCTAGGAAAGTGGACACTAATTGTGTCATAAAAAGAGAACTGTTTAAATAGCAACTAAGTATATAGTGTCAAAATGTGTTATTTCATACGGGCTGAAATGTTAACTCCAGCATTATCAGGTTATAGCAGCCAATGGACTACCATATTTAATTTAATAATGACTATTTAATATTCACATTTTAGTTAAACATTTTACCCGTCAGTTGTACTAGCCCCATTTCAAGAGTTTAGTAAACAGCATGGGGCCGGGAGATCATACAGCATGTGCCTAACCCAGGTTCAATCCCCAGCATCCGGTATAGTCCCCCAAGCACTACCAGGAATAATTCCTGAGTGCAGAGCTGGTGTGTTCCCCTTTCCCAAATATAAAAAACCTAAGGTAAATGGATATCATGCTGGATTTCTCTATTCTCAGATTTTTTATAAGATGTAGTCTTTTAGAAAACGCAACTTTAGTTTAAAAATTAGCACAGTTCAGGGGTCAGAGAGTTCAGGAAGTTCCCTTACATGCAACTGACCCTGGTTTGAGCTCTGACCAGGTGTAGCCCCCAAGCAAAAAAGCACAGTTTTTATATATATTCATACATATAACAATACATATTTAAATGTTATATATGTATATAAAATAATAAAAAGCTTAAACTACATATTTTTTAGTTTTTTTATATATGAACATAAAATTTTAAATTGTTGACAATTATATTTTTATATAATTTTTTAAAAAGTGTATAATGCACATCATGGTTGTATATTTGCAGTGCTGCTACACCATGTCCCTGTTGGTATTCCTCCACCCATGCTCACTCCTTACCATCCTCAGATCAGCCAGACTCTAAAGCATTACATAGGAACCCCCCCTCAGAATTCTTAGAGTCAGGCATTTATACAAATGACAAGTGGTAGGTAATCAGTAAATATTTATTGAATGAAAAGAAACATTGAGTTTAAGCTGCCGTGTGGGAGGGCAAATCAGGATGTTCAACTTCCCTGTCTGACAAAAGATAAGAACTGATGAGGTAAAGTGAAAAATCACCATTGACATTTCTAGTTCAGTAACACAAGATTAAGTCAGATATATTTCACAGAGTATCTGCTCAAGAATAATACAGTAAATAAGGAAAGGTTTTCAGCCACATTTTCACAAGCTTTATAAATTTGATCAACAGTCTTTGACACATTTCACAGTAACCAGTGTAACACTTTTAGCAGACTTCATTAGGAGAACTAAATTGTTTTCTTAACTTCTTAGACAATAGTGCTCCCCATAACTGTTTCATGCTAACTGTTCCATGCAAACTATCCATAGAAATGAATGAATGTCAGTCATTGCTACCTTGGCACTGACTCATCAAATAAACACCGCTAACAAGGCAGCATAAGCAACATCTGTTGACTCATCGATTGCCAAAGAAAACCACTCAGAATCATTTACCTTGGTTTCTTTTATTGGCTACTGCCGTTGTTCCCAATATTTTCAATTCTTCAAGCAACTGTTCTTGCCAAAAGGCTAATTTAATAGTCTCAAGCAAGTGTACTTTGGACGTGTTTCTTCAGTATGGATCAGAAACAATTTAATTAACTCACCAATGGTAATAGGCTTTCCTGGCTTGCCGGGAAAATGAGCCACTCAGAAACTTCCTTCAGGCTCAGCTTTATTTTTACTTTTCTAAAGAAATTTGACTGGAGACTGAAGAGATGTACAATGGTAGGGCGCTTTGATTGCACACGTCTGACCTGGTTCAATCCCCAGTTTACACAGTTTATACAGTGCCCTGAGCCCCGCCAGGATCCCTGAGTGCAGGGATCAGGAGCAAGTGTGAGCCCTGAGTTCTACCAAATGAAGCCTATAAAAGAAAAAAAAAAGAAAAAAAACGACTGTGATGAGATACTTTGTTTCAAATTATCTTATTTTTATGGTTACTGCGTCCCTGAGAATTAAAAATATTGTAATCGGTGCTTAAGTTGATAACTACATAAATAGAATTCCTTCAGAGTAACTGTAGTATTCTAGCACATTGAACACAATGCCATCTTATTTGATAAAATAATAATACCCACTGAGCTATGCTTCAAATACATGACACTTGATGTCTACCTTTCTGTCTGTTCCGACATTATGGGTATGAACTTGTAATGAAAATTTCTTTAATATTATGGAGTGACAATAGGTGGCATTCAGAATGCTGGTAGTTATAACTGCGCCACTGCAATTTAGAACGTGCCAATCTGAAGTACAAAATGATGAAAGCAAAATAATGAATCTCTTGCATAATGCAGTTCTGTCACAGTAATTGGAAGGAACCACACACAATATAAACAAGTGAATACAGTTGCATTATAATAAAACTATGGATATCTGCAGTTGAATTTAATGTTTATGTCACAAAATATTTGAGGGAAGAGAGATAGTACAGGGGTTAGGTGTTGCCTTGCAGCCGATCTGGCTCAGTCTGCAGCATTGCATGGTCCTCTGAGCACTGAGCACAGGTCAGTGTGACACCCCCAAGCTCCCACATAGATATGTATATAATTCCCCATATATGTGTATATAACTTTAATTTTTAATCCTTTAAATTTTTAACACCATTTTTGAGGAACAGGATGGATTTTGCTTATGGGCTGAATTTGTGGCTCTTGTTCTGTGATAGATTCAAATCCGTTGGTCCCCAACTGTGCCCATTCCTTATTTAATAAATTGTCTCAACCTTTATATTTTCCTTTTTGTTTTTAGTTTGGGGGCCACACCTAATCCTGGCTTTGTGCTCAGGAAGTCACCCTGGCAGGACTCAGGGACCGTATGTGGTGCCACAGATTGAACTTGGGTTGGCTGTATGTGGGCAAGTTCCCTACCCATTGTACTCTCAGACCTCACAAACTCTTTTCTTAACCTTTAACATTTTTAAATGATGACTTGATCACTTGACATCCTGTTATTTGTCGATTTGCTCGAGCGGGCGCCAGTAACATTTCCATTCGACCCTATCACATGCCAGTGTAGCCCAATAGCATCTGGTTGCTTCAGGAATACAAAGAGCCTCAAATCATTCGTTCAGGGTTTTGACGAAAAGTCTGACCATCTTGTAGGTGGCGGCCACGTGATCTTTGACATCCCGTGGGATCCAGTCAGTAACAGCTCTAGTTCAGCGGTTGTCTCCAAATCACATTACATGTCCAGCCCATCTGATTTTTGATGCCTTGGCAAACGAGACAGCATCCCTGACTCTGGAACGGCGACGGAGGTCGGAGCTCCGGATTCCTTCTTTCACTTGAGTGAAGCATGATATTCCAAACATAGATCTTTCGATTCCTCTCTGGGAGACCTGAATAGCATTCTCATCCTGCTTTTGTAGGGCCCAGGTCTCTGAGGCGTATGTTAGTGCAGGGAGAACAGTGAAGTTGAAGAGATGTGCCCCAAGCCGGAAGTTCTTTGTCTTTTTAGCTATTTCTTCGGTGCTTTTCATTCCATGCCGCTCTCTTCCTCCTGCGCAGCTCAGATTTTAGATCGTTCATCCTATTGACTTCTTGACCTAGGTACACATAACTGCTGCATTCAGATATGTCTGTTCCATTGAGAGTGAATGGGGCCTCTGGAACTAGTTCATTTTTCATGAACATAGTTTTGCTGAGATTCAGCTGCAGACCTATCTTTCCACATTCTCGGTTGAAGTCAGCCAGCATTGTGCCGCTTGGCTAATGTTTGGTGTTATTAGAACGATGTCATCAGCGAAGCAGAGGTGGTGTAGTTGCTGACCATCTACACTCCCATTCCTTCCCATTCTAATTGTCACATGATGTTCTCAAGGGTGGCACTGAAGAGTTGGTGAAATGGTATCACCCTGCCAAAACCCCTCTGACATCGATGATCACTTCCTTGTAGAATGGTGAGATCCTGGTGGTGAATCCGTAATACAGCTCACGAAGGATCTTGATGTATTGGGTGCATATATATACACAACATAAATAAACACCTATGTACACACACACACATATACACATACATACACCAAGAAATGGAATTGCTGGATCATGGTATTTCTGGTTTTTGTTGAAACTCCATACTATGTATCATAACAGATCTATCATGTTAAGGGTTTCTTTATGAAAAGAAATTATGTCAGCTGCTTGTCCTTGGTGTTACTGATTAAAAATATTTTTACGGTAGTATCTTAGTAAGCTAAATCATCTTCCCAGTGACTCGGTTTCTGAAAGAATCTCAATTGAAATTATTCTGACATAAATCCCTAGAAATACACAAGGGGGCTAGAGACATAGCTCAAAGGGCTGAATGTATATCTTTGGCATGCAGGAGTTCCAGGTTCAATCCCCAGCGTCACGTAGTCTTTCATGCGCCACCAGGTGTGACCCAAAAAATAAGCATACCAAAAGTCCATATTATGTTTCAGAATATTTTGAAGTGAATATCTTTACTCTGGAGTGGTTAGACTCAACATACAACAAAAAACTGACTTACTTTTTTTTTTTGCAGTGGTGTTTATTTTGGTGTTTACCAGGAGCTGATTAAAGCCTGAAACTCATATTTGCAAGTATAGCAATATTAAGGGAAATAAATTACACTTGGTCACCATGTGTATTAATAATAAAGGTTTGTTTTTTTTTCATATTTCTTCTTTGAGGGATTAAAGAATCCCTTTTACTGACAGTACTTTTCATTTTCAAAATCATTTATCACACATTGACAACTGCATTTTATTTTTTCATGTATTTGGTGCATTTACTCTTGCTACTTCAGAAGAACTTTTCTTTCTAGCTACTCTGAATATCTTGTCGGTGACCTTTAACAGAACATTAGTTGTTACCAGAAATCACTGCAGGACTCTCACTTTGTAGTTGTGTAGCAGTACACTGATGTCAGTAAAGAAATATGGTGGCAATTGGTAGCAGAGCTACAAGTCAAAAAGGAAAAGATAGGGGCCAGAGCTATGGTCTAGCAGGTAGGGCGTTTGCCTTGCATGCGGCCGACCTGGGTTTCATCCCCTGCATCCCATACGGTCCCCCTGAGCTTTACCAGGAGTGATTCCTGAGTGCAGAAACACCTGAGCAATGCTGGGGGTGACCCAACAAGAAAACAAAATGGAAAAGATAAATTTCTTTAATCATCAGCATGATTTATATTTTATAAATATGAATGGAGGTTAATGGTTTCTCCTTTGGCACAACAGAAATTTTGAGGTTTGGGTCTCTAAATCTGAGTTTGGGGCTTGCATTTTTTTAATATATGAATATTATTTTATTTGATGACAACTTTTAAAAAAAGTATGTTGAAATTGACAATCTCAGAGAAAAATACTTTTTACCGTGTTTAGGAAATTAATAGTCTTAATTATAACATTTCTAAGTGCACATGAGCAAAAAAAAAAAGCAGATGGTCAGAAAAATCAAGTAGATTTGCACCAAAGTTAAAATAACAGTTACAAACGAGAATCTGTATAAACAACTGAGATGTTTAAATTTTATTTGTATAAAAATGCTGTTTGATGTCTAATGATTTTTATTGTTTATATTATTTTGCACTTTGGAATAATAAGATAGTTTGGGTACCTCATTAGCTCACTTTCAAAGCTGATCATTTGAGCACACAGCTGAATATAATGGGAGGTTTGGGTAAATGACTTTGTCACAGCCTCTGAGATTAGACGAGGATAAGCTGAGAAGATGAGCCGTGATCTATGCGTTGAACACTAACAGTCTGCCTTTATATTATAATATGATACCAACTCAGCTGCATTTTAAGCTCTAAATTACAAGGCTTTGCAATTAATCTGTAAACTGCATTCACACTGTTATTTACTTCTTTGTACTTTCTTAGTAATCTCCTCCAATAAAATTAATTTACCTAAAAATTGTTTGGTTTGTTACTTAAAACAAATCAAAGTTTGAGACAATGTTTTCCTGATTTTACTTAGAAAGTGCCATTTATTTTTTTTTCTTGGAATCTATTTTTATTAAAGCACCGTGATTTTCAAAGTTCAAATTTTTTCATAATACAGTAGTTAGAAAGACTGATCATCCAATACCAATCCCATGACCAAAGACCCTCATTTCCCACCCACGCCCCATACCCATGCCTGCTCCCTCAGCTGGCACCAATAATATTAACCATTAAAGCCCATATATGGCAATGATATTGATAAAGTCATGACTTTTTTCTGGTTTGTTATGGGCTAATCTGGCCTATTTCTTTTCTTGCAATTGACCATTAAAACTCAAATAATTTAAAAAAACTCAAATAATTGAGTTTTAAATTATTTTGAAACTCATTTAAAAATAATTGATTTTTTTTTTTGCTTTTTTTGGGGGTGTCACACCCAGCAATGTTTAGGGGTTATTCCTGGCTCTTCGATCAGGAATTACTCCTGGCAGAGTTTGAGGAGTAATTCCTGATATGGGATGCCAGGTATCAAACTGGGGTTGGCTGCATGCAAGGCAAATGCCCTACCCACTGTGCTTTTGCTCCAATCCCAACCATTGAGTTTTTAAAATGTGGTTGGTTTCTACTAGTTTGATAAATCACCATGAGGAGAGCCAGTAGCAGCTCTGCCCTGTGTGTCTGTGTTTCTGGATCATGGCCAATAGCCCAGGAGCAGTTCGTGGCGCGGGTCATCCGGGCCTTCCTGATGGGACAGAGGTGGGGAAAGGGGACCATATCTCCATCTCCATGGAAGCCCAGTGACTTTAGCCTCCAAGACCCATATACCTGGACTTGAAATCGGTTTCTCTTTTGGGTGGGGCTATTGATTATGATTATCTCCTGAGCGGTTTCGTAGATTATGCCTACACTACTACTGGTGATTTAGAAAAGAATGACACAAGATAAGACATGTCAACCATCCATTTAATCAGTGGTATTTATTAATCACGGCAGAACCTGGCAAGCCTCCCGTGTCGTATTTGATATGCCAAACACCAGTAACAATTATAGACCTCATTCCCATGACCTGATGGAATGGTTTGAGGCTCTTTATGTTCTTGGAACAACAGATGTCCTTGGGCTCTACTAGCATGATACAGGACATATGGAGATGTTACTGGTACCCACTCGAACAAATCGATGATGAAAGGGGAAGACAGTGATACAGTGATTTATTAATAACAAATATATATTGGCATATGTGTGAGATACTGATTGAGTAAAGGTGTGTTACAGAATGTATATAAATAGCCAAGAGCAATTTTCAGAAATGTTTATGTCCCAAGAAAAACTTCTGTGGTAGGATATGCATGGAGTACATGGATTCAACAAAGCAGACTGGTTTCTTTATCACTTATCACTTATCTTCCCGTTGTTCATCAATTTGCTTGAACGGGTGCCAGTAACATCCCCATTCATCCCTGTCGCATGCAAGTGTAGCCCAATGGCATCTTCTCATTCCAGGAACACGAAGAGCCTCAAACCATTCGTTTAGGTTTTTGACAAAGAAATCTGACCATCTCGTAGGGTGAGCGTCCACACGTTCTTTTACTTCCAGTGGAATCCAGTCGGTAACAGCTCTAGATCAGCAGTTGTCCCTAAATCGCATTACGTGTCCAAAATTTCTGTGGTGGAATATGCACTGGGAATGTGGATTCAGCAAAGCAGGCTAATTTCTTTTTATTTTCTTTGCTTTTTTTTTTTTTTTTTGGTTCACACCCAGCAATATTCAGGGGTTACTCCTGGCTCTGCACTCAGGAATTACTCCTGGTGGTGCTCAGGGTGCCATATGGGATGCGGAGGAAGGAACCCCTGTCAGGCAGAGCCCTACCCGCTGTACTATCACTATGGCGCCAAAGCAGGCTGATTTCTTTACTGCAGAACTTCAGTCCTTTAATATGCTAAAGAATATTGTATAGGTGGGATGAGCTAGATTTGCAATTGTTTCCCATTATCTGTGGAATGCTCGTCCACAGTTCTTGGAAGTTTTATTTTTTTCATATCTCAGTGAGAAAATGCTGCAAAACAGCATTTTATGTTTTATTATAAACAGTACACATTCCAATTGTTTTTCATGCCCTTGCTAAAGACTACACATTATATTTGTTTCTTATAAAAAATATTATTTAGAGTAGGAAGTTGAAATATATGTTGGTGATGAAATTTAAAAAGTATTTCTGAACATGGTTACTTTTTATTCTAGCCCATATTCCTATACTTCTTTTCGTCAGTTTAAAACATTTAGGGATCAGAGCAAGCACCGTGCAACTGCCCTTGTTAACACAAAAGTGGATTCGCCTGTGCTAGTGGGTTCTTGAGGATTGTATGAAAGAATTACATACAAAACTCAGAAAGTTGAGTAAATCAGTTTAATATACAGAGGTTTCCAGATCCCTTCCCCAATGTCCAGCCTCTCTGTTACCTGTGAACGAATTCCTGGTCCTGTCCCACGCAGTCTACTCACATCCCTCAAATGATGACCTGGTCCTGTTCCTGTGCTGTTCTCTCTGTGCCTGCCGCTGGGCCTCCCAACTGTACCCCAACAGTCCCTGTTGTCCTGTCCAGGCTTTCCTTAGTCTCCAGCCTCTACCCTATCCATGTGGGTGAGACTCTTGTGCTCAGTACCTTGCCCTGTACCTGGGCATCTGTGCCCAGCCTGAACCTGGGCTATCCTGGGCTTCCAAGCCTTACCGTAACCTGGGCCTCTGAGCCTGACCCTTCCTGTAGCAACCCTTGCCTGGCTTTCCATGGTCTATCTGTACTGGGCCCTGTACCTGGGCGGGGGGTGGGGGGGAGGGGTGAGGGGGGTGGCGGGCCTCATGTCTCTCTCTCTCTCCCCCTCTCTCTTCTCCTCTCTTGTCTCTCCTTACTCTCCTCTCTTCTCTCTTCTGGGGCGGGGAGGGGGTGGGGAGCCTAGGGTTGTCTTTTATTTGTTGCCAAATACCACCCCCCAGGTATCCCCTTCTGCATTTTGATTGGCTACCTAGTCCATGGGTGGGATTAGCTACCTGAGACCTGGTGCTTTCCTCCTTAGTTCCTGCTGCATCAACCCGAGTTCAATCTCCAGCATCCCTGACGGTACTTCAAACTCTGCCAGGAGTGATGCCTGAGCACAGACTCAGGACTGAGCCCTAAACACAGGCAAGTGTGCCACAAACCCCAAAATAATTAAATAAATAAATAATATTGAAAAGTTTAAAACATGTTTACTTTTGATGGTCTAAACTTCTATGAAATATGAATCATAGTGTAGTCATTGGGAGTACAAGCTGCCATGCCATCTGATGATCAGTAATATTTGATATTCACTGTCAATTTGCTTTGTTTAATATTTATTTGTTATATTTGTTAATAAACTATTCTAATAATCATGCAATAATAGAAAAGAAATTTTGAATTAACTTCCAATCTGTGACTTTTTAAAAGAACTTTAATATGGATTTTGTAAAAGATACAGCAACAATTCATCCTTAACATCTGTCTGCCAAAATATATAAATGAATAAGATATTAAATATTATAGGAATAATCTCCAAATGAATTTTTATATTAAATCCTATTATATATCTAGTTACAAAAATATATATGCACATGTATATACATATCTAGTCTCAGTAAATATGTTTTTTTGAACATTTTCACTGGGAGGGTTATATTTCTGCATTGTATTTTATATATCCTGCCCCTCGAAGTGTTGCAGGTGTGGCTGCAGTGCCCAGCTGCGTCAGCAGGTAGCAGACAGTAGACAGGCTTGTCTCCATCCAGGGCTCTGCCCCATGGGCCCTGGATGGTTGATGGTCTGACACAGAAAAAGACTGGGCCCCAGGGATGAACACAGAGCCATGTAAGAGCCTGGCTAGCTATCCATAGTGTATTTCATACACCAAAAACAGTAACAATAATGGACCTCATTCCCAATGAATGGAGATGTTACTGGTGCCCGCTTGAGCAAATCGATGAACAATGTGAAGACAAGTGACAAATGATTTCATACATTATTTTTAACAGTACTGAAATCTGTTTTTACTTAATTTAAAAGTTTTGAAAAAATTCTCACTTGTATCACTTGTCTTCCCATTGTTCATCTATTTGCTCGAGCAGGCACCAGTAACATCTCCATACATCCTGTTGTGTGCTAGTGTAGCCCAAGGGCATCTGCTCACACCAGGAACACAAAGAGCCTCAGACCACTCCGTCAGGTCATGGGAATGAGGTCTATAATTGTTACTGGTTTTTGGCATATCAAATACAACACAAGTAGCCTGCCAGGCTCTGCCATGTGGGTGGTACACTCTCAGTAGTAGGCCCTCATCTCATGCATTTACTGATGAACTGGCGCTCGGCCGCACGCAACAGGAAGAGATTGGCTTTTTCTCTTGTGTGGAGCTCTGACAAGCTGTGGAGACCAGATGTTGAAAATGGCAGCCCCTCATGGTGTGGGGGGTTCCTCTGGCTTCTTTTGAGGCTCTGTTGGGATGGTGGTCCAGGGCTAGAACTCGCCTTTCTTCCAGGGTGCCTCACAATCAGCTAAGCACAGGGAGAGCTGGTAGCAGCTCATTTCCTGTTGGAGGACATGCCCTAATTAGCCCTGGTCCTCAGCTAACCCAAAGCCTCTACATCTGCTAACACCATATGAATTTTGCCTGAGACTCTTTCCTGCAGATCACATTGATAGATTGGGGACAGGATTAGATCTGATGTTGGCAGGCAGACTGAGGGGGGGTCCCCTTGGCAATGAAACTTTAGCCCTAAGATTGTCCAGAGTCACCTTTTGGAACCAGGAACCAAGACTTGATAAGTCCTTTATCAACAATAGACCCTGAGGAAGCTGAATCAACCTGTCTCAGCCAGGCCTTAATCCGGTTTACATTCCAGTCCGAAGATCAAGCAGGAACAGAGGTCAAGAAAAGGAGATTTTCAAAGAAGACCACTCCCAAAATCTATTCCCTTGGCAAGGGCCCTAGTAACAGACTTTAACCTAGGTTGAAGCCCCATATGGGAGTAGCTTGGGAAGAAATCTATAAAAACCTTTCTGCCCAAAGGTCGGCCTCCATGTGCTGCTTGAGCCCATGTGACAGAGCACATGTGGTGCCTGAGCACATTTGTCAGCGGTATCTCCCCTCTTGAGATCTGTATTCTCTCTCTCTCAATCTCTCTCTCCACCCCCTCTCTCATACACACACACACACACACACACACACACACACACACACACACACACACACACACTTCCCCTCCTCCTTCCCCTTCCTAAAGCCTCCAAAATAAAATCTGTTTTACATCACTGTTCATCTACTCCTGAAAATTCTTTTTTTCTGCAAGGAAGATAAGAACTCTGAGGAAACCCTGGGTAAGACCTAAGACTGATTTTCCTTTCCTGCAGAGAGCAATTTCTTGCTCCAGCCTGAGTCTATGACTCCCCGAGAAACCTTGGGTGGTGGGGGGTCAACTCCCGTGCCTAGAGATCAAGTCAACATCAGGTGCAGCTTGATGGTCACCTCGAGGGGCTGGTGGGGCTCAGGCCCACGCTTGCAGGGGCTCATGGCAGACTATCAGTCCTTAGCCTGCCCAGTGGGTCGTGGGTTGCAGAGGCTGATGGGGAGAAAGTGACCATCTCTCTCCCCTTCCTGCCTCACATAAGCCTCCCATGGGTCCACCGACATCAGATCTATGAGTCTTTTGAATAGCAGAATATTCCTATCATGAGCCTATAACTCATGATAGGAACCTCTCTGTAATCCCAATGTCTCCACGGGGATGCATGTGTAGTTTTTCTAGTATATTACCTGGTGGTATTTGGATCCATCATTAAATCATCAGCCCTGCTAGATCATAGAGCCATGATAGTCTACCCTGGGAAAGTGAACATGACTCAGTAATTCCATAGGCAAAGCGTGCAATATTCATTCTAGCACAGTTTGGATCTTGTGGAGGTTTAGAGATATAGCTGGGAATATATATTCTTGGTATGAAATATGCTATTCTCTGTAAGTTAAATCTTGAGTTGCATTTGACCTAGGTAAAAATGATCCCTATCTCTACAAGGGTTTTTGCAGGAAGCCTTTAAGGCCAAATATGGCTCTGGCAAATTAGCATTTGTAAGGGCTGAGCCAGGTGAGTTTACCTGGAGATTTGCATTTAAGCACAGAGTTTTGGGTTCTTACTGAGACCAGTCCTTCTGGGCTGGGCCCAGGGCAAAAGGAATATAAAAGAGTGAGAAAGAAGAAGAATCTCTCTCTGCCTGCCCATCTTCTTTCTTGGGTCTGGTCTCCGACCTGAGCACATGGTCTGGGTCTGGCTAGGAACTGGAAGTCTGTGGTTCTCCTGAACTTGGATTGTATTACCAGAACTTGTTTAGAACGTTACTGGATTTGTGATTTTCATCCATCCGCCAGCCTCAGGTTCTTGAGGTATAAAGGGATTTGCTCCCTCTCCCTGACATTGCCAGGGAACCCAGCCATTAACCCAACAATTTCCCAAGTCCCTTTCACCCTTCTTAAGCCCTGTACCAAATCTCTAGCTTAATTTTGAATGCCAGGATTAAATTATTCCTATTTCTAATTCTGTCATTTTTAAAAAATGTTCTGAGCATACCATATGTTTTTTAAGGTAAGTTTTCTTTTCTGGGGGCGGTGAGTGGGTGGGGGATATTGGGTCACTTCTTATGGTGCTCAGGGGGACCCCTGCTCTCTGGAACCTTGCAGTGTTGGGGATTGAACACAGATGTCCTGCAAATAAAGGACATGCTTAGCCTTGTGAACTCTCTCCAGCCTCCAAATGGTAAAATTTCAAACCTAGTACCTTAGTAAATATTTGATAACCAACTCTCTGGTGGAGTTTAAAGACATGATTTGTAGTATTTTCCAATTTTTTTCCATCTAAATACTCAATCTCTCTGATTTCAAGCTATCAAATAATATTTCTCCTAGCAGAGATGGGATAAGATGCCCACACTTTGCTCACTATTGTCAGATGAAGTTATTAAACATTGACTGCAGCTTCTGAGAAATAGGCATAATGGACTAGAGTTAATTTTCTTTCAGAGGTAGTATTATCTGTAGTTGAAGGCTTTTCTTAATCTATGGAATTTGTTCTCATCACCAAATGCACTAAAAGAATAAGATTAAAATAAAATTTCATAAACTAATATCCAAGAATATAGGAGCATTAAGAATACTATAATCAAAATCTCTGAAAATCGTGTATAAAGAAAAAGCTACTCTTGTTTTTCCTTAACCTGACTTCTCATATAAATTTTGTTCATTTATTTAGAGCATTGTGTCTGTGGCATTGTGATTTTTTTTTTAAATTTTTTATTATACCACCGTGGAAACATACAATTACAAAGGTGTTCATAATTGGTTCTTGGTAATACAGTATTCCAGCACCCATCCCTCCACCAGTGCCCCATTTCCACCACCAATGTACCCCTCCCCCTCCCGTCCCCCCACCTGCCTTTAATAGCAGGTACCCCCAGTTTCTCTCTTTCTCTCTCTTCTCTCTCTGTCTCTGCATCTCTCTCCCTCTTATTTTTACACATTGTGGCTAGCCCTGCAGATATTTAGAGTTAATCACTTAAGTCTCTTTGTGTATATTCAGTGGTGAGTTTTAATCTGCCATTACCATTTCCCATATTTATTAAAACACTGGTATCTATATTCTATTAATGAATGCAGTCATTCTATATCTGTCCTTTTCCTTCTGACTAATTTCACTCAGCATGATAGTCTCCATGTCCATCCATTTGCAGGTAAATTTCATAATTTCATCCTTTCTGACAGCTGCATAGTATTCCATAGTGTAGATGAACCACAGTTTCTTTAGCCAGTCCCTCTGTTCTCGGGCATTTAGGTTGTTTCCAGATTCTAGCTATAGTGAATAGCTCAGAGATGAATAAAGAAGTACAGATAGTGTTTCTGCTATGTGTTTTTCGGTCTCTAGGGTATATTCCCAGGAGTGCTATTGCTGGATCAAATGGGAGCTCAATATCTAGCTTTCGGAGGAATGCCCATATTGTTTTCCAAAAGGGCTGGACCAGTCGGCACTCCCACCAGCAGTGGATGAGAGTCCCTTTTTCCCCACATCCACGCCAGCACCGGTTGTTCTTGCTGTTTTAGATGTGTGCCAGTCTCTGTGGTGTGAGATGGTACCTCATTGTTGTTTTTGATTTGCATCTCCCTGATGATTAAAGATGAAGAGCACTTTTTCATATGCCTTTTGGCCATTCGAATTTCTTCTTTTTTGGAAGCTTCTGTTCATTTCTTCTCCCCATTTTTTGATGGGTTTGGCTGTTTTCTTTTTGTGGAGTGCTACCAGTGCCTGATATATCCTGGATATTAACCCCCTTGTCAGATGGGTATTGGGTGAATATCCTTTCCCACTCTGTGGATTGTCTTTGTATCTTGGTGACCGTTTCTTTGAGGTGCAGAAGCTTTTCAATTTTATATAATCCCATTTGTTTATCATTGCTTCCATTTGCTTGGTCAGTGGTGTGTCGCCTTTAAAGATACTTTTTTGTTTCGATGTCATAGAGCCGTTTCTCCTATGTTTTCTTCGATGTACCTTATAGATTCATGTCTGATATCGAGATCTAGAATCCATTTTGATCTGACTTTTGTGCATGGCGTTAGAAGGAGATCTAAGTTCATTTTTTTTACCTGACTTCTCATATAAATTTTGTTCATATATTTAGAGCATTGTGTTTGTGGCATTGTGATTTTTTTTAAAAATTCCTCTATATATCCATGGACTTGGAGAATTGTATCCCCAGATATATTGTGACATTTCCTTTCTGCATGTTGGTACAATTTTGCATTATGAAATTGTCATATAGATTAATTATACCTGTTTTCCAAATACAATGACCATAACTCAAATATGTATATATTGCATACCAATCTCTAAGCTGCATAAAAGCATTATATCACTAATATGTATACAGACACAATGATAAGATATTTGCACAGTTTTGTAACTAAGATTTTAAATTTGGGAATCTCAGGATTTTTAACATTAGAATGTTTCTGTCTCCAAGAACAAGATTTTGAGCCTAGAGTTGGAATGTTTATGCATTCACATTTATTAGCTGCAATGAATACCAACCTCGAATAAATTTAGTGGGTTTTGGTGCCATATATTTCATTTATTTGACATATTAGCTAATATGGGTGGGTTACTTTGGCTGCCCTCTGGGGTATGGTTCAGAGTCAGCTTTGTGCAATCCAGGACACAGGCTGAACTAAAAGTCTGGGATATGCTGATTCTAGCTGCAGAGGGAACTCATGCAAGACAACTGGAACTATGTGGAATACCTTTAAAAGTGTGTAAATGGATATATTGCTCATCAAGTCTGTTCAGTTATGTCAACCAAAGCAGGTCATGTAGCCAAGCAAGACACTCTTCCATTATAAGTCAGAGCCAATGGTATTGGGAACCAATTATGCTGAATAATAGTAATACCCCAGATACCACAACATACCACAAATATTTGGGCTCACTATGAGTAGCCAGAATATACCCAATTAACATGAAAAGAAATACCTGTTTAAAAATGTGTATACTGATATTTGGCTTAGATTCAAAATTTTTAGGAGGCTCCTCCCTATTTATAGTAGTTCATTTTTTTTTTGGGGGGAAGAAAAGAAAACAGATTTTCCCAAGTATCTCTCATCACCTAATCTGTAGGAAGTTTCAAAAATGAAAAGCCAGTAGGAATGTTCTTGCATGATTGGTGCAGTGATGGGAGCACTATGGGTAGCACGTGGAGGAGGGTAGCATCAGGAGGAGGCCATAGCTTTACTCCACTACTCAGGATGTTGGTTAACTCTCCAGAGTTCCAGTTTCCTTAACTGTAAAATAAAAAGTTGGGGCTGGAGCGATAGCCCAGAGGGTGGGGCGTTTGCCTTGCAAGCGGCCGGCCTGTGCTGACCTGAGTTCGATCCCCGGCATCCCATATGGTCCCCCGAGCACCGCCAGGAGTGATTCCTGAGTGCAGAGCCAGGAGTAACCCCTGAGCATCGCCGGGTGTGACCCAAAAAGCAAAAAAAAAAAAAACAAAAACAAAAGTTGTTCCACAAGCTTCCTAAGGTCGTTCTGACTGAAGCTCATTCTAATGCCTTTTGTTGTCCTCTAATTAACAAGGCATACCTTTCCACAATTGTTCTTATAGTCGATCTCATTGTTTGTCTTAGAACTATTACATAGTAATGGAATTTAAACTTCTTTATTTATATCTCACCCTGCTCATAGATGGACTTGAGATAAAGTAATAGAATACAACACTTTTTAGTCTTAATATTCCAGTTAGCACTCTTCTATTACTCTGAGATGGTATAAGCATCTTCAGAAATAAGAATCAACTGGAAGCTCACTTAAAATGCAAATGCCAGGCTGGGGAGCTAGTCCCATGGTGAAAGCCTGTGTCTGGCGTGTGAGATGCTCTCACTCTGCTCTCTGGCTGCCCGGCCAGCGCTGCGATGTGCCCTGCATACCCTCAGCACTCCTCACTGTAGCCTCTTTCTAGAAAAAGTAAACTTCATGCCTCAAGGTTGAAAATTCTGAGGCTGCATAGGACCCAAGAACTATATTTCATCTTATTTTATTCTCAGCTTCTTACCTTTTTTTAATTTTTAAAATTTAAGTTCAAAATGTTTTTAGTCACTGTGAAATAGAATTTTACATGGTTGGGTTTCAGGCATGCAGTGTTCCAAAACCCATCCCTCACGTGTTCACTGCCCTCCACCAATGTCCCCAGTTTCCCTCCCAACCACTCATCCTTAAAGCACATTTTAAACAAACACTTGAGGAACCCAAGCTAGTCTAAGAACAAACACTATCAATTGTTTTGCTAATAATAAAAAGACACTTGGGCCAGAATTATGGTACAGCGCGTAGGGCATTTGCCTTGCAAGTGACCAACCCAGATTCAATCCCCAGCATCCCATATAGTCCCCTGAGCAATGCCAGGAGTAACCCCTGAGCATCGTAGGGTGTGACCCAGAAAGCAAATGATGATGATGATGATGATGATGAGTATGTACTGGGATACTTGATGTTCAGTATAATAATTAAAAATAGTTGTTATTAGCATGCTTCTCAGTTATATATTCTTTGGGAGCCATGTGGTGGGGAGTGTAAGTCCTTCAGGTAGTGATCAGGAGATCTGGGGCCCAGCCAGCAGCTGGCAGTTTGATTGCTAGGACCCAGGAATATGGTGCTGATTGGGTCCTGTGGTGCCAGGGATCATCAAGGCCACCCCAATGATTCCTGGGGGCATCAGGGCTGCATCTGGAGATTCTCAGAGAACGATAGTTCACAAAGACTATAGTGCCTGGGATCAAACCTACATCAGCACCATGCAAGGCTTAACTTTACTCTGTGCTATCATCTCTCTCACCCTGCTTGGTGTTTGTATTGTGTCTTTGTGAACTTGATTTGTTTAATTATTTGTTTAATTTGTTTAATGATAGCATTTAATGTAATAGAACTCTGTGGTGGGATTGAGTTCACATATTAAATTCACAAGTAGAAACCAAAGTATCATATTCCTTCGAAGTAAAAAGTGCTTTGATTTGTATTAACATTCTCCAAATGTATGCAGAATAGAACCATCTCAGAATGAAATGCAATGTTGGACTTACAATGAATTATTAGATCCAGTTTCCCTGTCTCTTTCTTCCTTTGTTTACTGACACTCATATCTCCACAGTCATGATTCTTCTATTAAAATATACTTAGATGGTGTACTTTCCTGCTTAAGAGCCTTTAAAATCAAAAATCAAAGCCCTTATTCTAGCTACCATGTTGTCTTGTTTCTCCAGACCCACTCCTGTCCTCTGCATCTAGCTCCTTGCTGAAACACTGTCACTCATATGTCCTTACATCCCAGCTCTCACTTTCCTGAGTCTCTGCTTAACAACTGCCCACATGGAGAAGTCTTTATTTGGGTGGTTACCCAAAGTCGAATAGCATGTTCCCTTCCATCAATCACCAGTCTTTGTACCTTATTTTACGTTTACTTGTAGCACTCATGACGTGTTGTGTGTTGACTTAATGTTAAACATTTATTAGGTTAAGTTCTATAAGCACTGTCAGGACTTTCTGGTCTCGGCAGTGTCTCCAGGGTTTTAAACAGTACCGTGCACATAGTAGGTCATCAATGAATATGTATGGAACAAAGTTTGGATATTGTTTACAGTCTTGTTTTCAGATGAAAAACAAGACTATTGGGCTGGAAGGATAGTACAATGGGTACAGTGCTTGTCTTGCACATGGCTGACCGGGTTTAGTCATGAGCAGCATGCAAGGCTGGTACTTCACTTGGTACTCCAAGTCTTGCCAGGAGTGATCCTTGAGCACAGAGCTAGGAGTGCCCCCTGAACAAAGCTGAGTGTATACCCCCAACTACCACAAAAAAAAAAAAAAAAACAAAACTACTTAAGACCCAATCTTATGTTTTTAAAGACCCAGGGCAAATTTTTTCATAGAAATTTTCTTTTCTCTTTGATTTCTCTCAGATTTCTGTCACCTCCTTTGCAAAGCTTCTTCTAGCCTTCTTTTTCTAATCTGTTTTCAAATTGTATGTGCTAATTTGTTCTGAATTATGGGAACTTAAAATTGATATCTCATATCAACAGGTTTTAATTTTTTTAATCAAAACTTGAAACTCCTTGAGGCCAGAGTGATAGCCCAGCAGGTAGGGCATTTGCCTTGCACGCGGCCGGCCAGTGCCGGCCTAGGTTTGATCCCCGGCATCCCATATGGTCCCCCGAGCACCACCAGGAGTAATTCCTGAGTGCAGAGCCAGGAGTAACCCCTGAGCATCGCCAGGTGTGACCCAAAAAACAAACAAACAAAAAAAACAACAAAAAAACTTGAAACTCCAGCAATAAATTCTTATTTACATTCTCATAAAATGAGAATTTTTATTTACATTCTCATCAAAATGAACACTTACCTGCATGTAACACATGCATGTGATAGGTAGTTAAACTGATGTAACTGTAAAGATTGCCTATGAAAACTAGAAATTTTGAAAAAAATAACTGAAATTGTAATTATTTTTCAGCATCTTCTGATGCATATGTACTGAATGGGTTTTATTGTGTATGTGTTTTGGGTCTCACCCAAAATTGTATAGAGATTACTCCTATCTTTGTGTTCAGGAATCACTCCTAGTAGGACTCATAGGTACTCCCTTGCTCTCCCTGTGCCCAGCTGCTCATGAGGTGCCCGGGAAGCATGGCGGGTTCTAGCCCTGGCCTGCCACCTGGCAGAGCCTCACAAGCCAGACCACCCTCCCCTACTCCATGGGGCCCGCCATTTTCCACATCTGGACTTCCCTCTAGTCACAACTCCACCCAGCAGACCAGACTATCACAAACCGGCTCGCGGCTGCTAGCGGCCGCGACGGTTCATCAATAAATGCTTTATTTAGAGGTGACTACAACAGCATGCTACCCACACGGCAAGCCTGGCTAGCTGCTTGTGTAGTATTTTTTTTTTTTTTTTTTTTTTTTTTAATTTTATTATTTTCCCCCCAAATATCATTACATCATTTTAGACATACAATTGAAAGATGCTCATGTATAGTTTTGGATCCACAGTGTTCCAACACCCATCCCTCCACCCAAACCCATCTACCATCACCAATGTCCCCACCTCCCCCCCTCCCGCACCCCAACCACCCGGCAGATTCTGTAGTCATTTCTCGCATATCTCCTTCCCGACAAACTTCCTGCTCTTCATGGAATACAGTGCATTAAATATTACTGTTTGTGGTGGGCCGTGCTCTGGTGCTGGTTTGCTCAGTTGATCTGTTCGTGGGTCGTTTCAGCGTCCGGACAGCGAAGATGGTGGCTAGTGTGATGGGCGAGTTTTCTGGCTGCTTCGGGACCCCAGAGGCGTGGGCCAACACCCAAAACCCATCTGCCCTCCTCGGGATCCCATCATGAGCTGGGCTCGGCGCGGCCGGCTCCAGTCTCCCCAGCCGCTTGCAGGCTCTGATACTGGTTCCCGGGTTCCTGGCGGGTCCACCAGGCTCGGCAAAATGGAGGAGGGGGAGTGGCTTAACCCTGACCCATCTGCGAATTCCCAGTGATTCCCGCTCGGGAGCCGCCTACCTGGGCTCGAACTGGTCTTGCTCAGTGATCTGTTGTGGGTGTTTCTCAGCGCCGACAGGAAGTGGTGGCTAAGGATGGGCGAGTTATCTGGCTGCCCGGGACCCCCAGAGGCGTGGGCCAACACCCAAAACCCTCTGCCCTCCTCGGGATCCATCATGAGCTGGGCTCGGCCGAGCCGGCTCCAGTCTCCCCAGCCGCTTGCAGGCTCTCTACTGGTTCCCGGAGTTCCTGGGCGGGTCCACAGGCTCGGCAAAATGGAGGAGGGGGGAGTGGCTTAACCCTGACTCCATCTGCGAATCCCAGTGATTCCCGCGGGAGCCGCCACCTGGGCTCGAACTGGCTTGCTCAGTCGATCTGTTCGTGGGTCAGTTTCCCCCGGAAGCGAGTGGTGGCTAGTGTGTGGGCGTAGTTTCTCTGGCTGCTCCGCGCCCCCAAGCGTGGGCCAACACCCAAACCCATCTGCCCTCCTCGGGATCCCATCAGAGCTGGGCCGCGGCCGGCCCAGTCCCCAGCCGCTCAGGCTCTGCATACTTGCTTGTGTAGTATTTGATATGACAAATACCAGTAACATTTATTTTGGGTCATTCCCGTGACCTAATATAATGGTTTGAGGCTCTTTATGTTCCTGGAGCAAGCAGATGCCTTTGGGTTCTACTAACATGAGACAGGACATATGGAGATATTACTGGTGCCTGCTCTAGCAAATAGATGATTAACGGGAAGATAGTGATAGTGATAGAACTCATAGGACCGAATGGAATGCTGGGGATCAAACATGGTTGACCACATGTAAGACAAGCACCCTACATGTCGTACAATCTCTCAAACTCCTGGTAGAGGAGTTACCATAAGAATATGCCCATGCCTTCTAAATAAACAATTATTTTTGGAATTGTGCTTACTTATGACCTTGATATGCAGAATATGTAAATTAAACACTTATCACTGCAGAATTTTTAAAATTCCACAAGTTAACATATTGCTAATGTGCAATGAAATCATACTAATTGTTATATAATGTCAATAATGATAATTGATTTCTTGTAAAATAGAAAAAAATTGGGGCTGAAGCAATAGTACAGTGGGGAGGATATCTGCCTTGCATGCAGCCAATCTCGGGTTCGATCCCCTGCATCTCATATGGTCCCCCTAGCACCACCAAGAGTAATTCCTGAGTGCAGAGCCAGGAGTAACCTTTGAGCATTGTTGGGTATTACCAAAAATTCCAAATAAATAAATGAATAAAACAGAAAAAAAGAATGTGTTGTGACCATATTCAGTAATATTTGCTGAATATGAGCTAGTAAGAGAATCATCAAATGTATAAATGTTGGCTACTACATTCATCAAATAAATGTGAATGCAATTGGGCCATAAAAAACACAAGTAAAAAAATTAAAGGATATATAGTCAGAAACTTGTGAGGTAGTGAGATCCTAGACTGCTTTTACAAAACAACATGCAATAAGTTAAAGTATAGCATTTTGCTACCAAATTGCTACCAGAAAAGCAATTTTTAAGTTCTTTCAAGGGCAAAAGATAATGGATGTTTTTATAGTTTGCATCTGGACTAACTCTATTAGCATCATTAGTGGTAATGTATTCCAGAAGCCATTTAATGTAATTATGCAGATAATATTTTTTCGTTAAGAATGTTGTGGAATTTCAAATAAGTACATTTTTAGATGAAATCTTTTAATCTTCTAAGCATGGTTTCCTAGATAGGCTGGTTACCTCAACAATAACAAATACAGAAACTATAGGTTAAGAAACTAATAATCGGGGCCGGAGCAATAGTCCAGCCCACGCGGCCAACCCGGGTTCGATCCACGGCATCCCATATGGTACCCTGAGCACCGCCAGGAGTAATTCCTGAGTGCAGAGCCAGGAGTAACCCCTGAGCATTGCCAGGTGTGACCCAAAAAGAAAAAAAATTATGTCGATTATAGTAGACACCTCTTATTTGTCTTTATTCTTTTTGCTTTCCTTTTCTATTTAGCTTTTCTTTGAAGTACCACCTGGAGTTTCTTTGAGAACCTCCTCTCAAACCCTCAGAACAAGGGCTGGGCAATAATGCAGTGGGCAGGGCATTTACTTGGCATGCAGACAACCTGGTTTTGAACTTTGGCATCCCAGAAGATGGTCCCCTGAGCCCTGTTAGAAGAGATGCCTGAGAGCCAGGAGTAAGCCCTAAGCACAGCCAGGTGTGACCCAGAAAGAGAGAGAGAGAGAGAGAGAGAGAGAGAGAGAGAGAGAGAGAGAGAGAGAGAAACCTCAAGACATAATTTAAATCGAGTTGATTTCTGGGTTTCAGAAGACGGCATTTGCAATTATGGCCTGCCAATGAGAGCATTGCAACCCCCTTACTCACAAACATATAAACATGCACATTTTTATTTATTAACTGCTAAGAAAAGACAGGCCATTAACTAATTCTGGGACTCAGGTGGAACCTTGCAGTACAGGATACAAGCCTAATGGAATCCATCAAGCCAGTGTTTAACCTGTGAAGAGATGAGACCCAAACTCAGTCCAGTGATGCTGAGTACTTATGGTAGTCATTCAAGGACATCTATGTTGCATGAACCATTAAAGTCCAGTTTTTCTTGCTTGTTTTTGATTTTTTATAAGGCCTGTTTGTTTTTAGTTGCTTACTAACCCTATTTGTTGTAATTATCTACAAGTGAATGGGTTCTGAGTCATATACTACTACTTTGAAGAAAATAATTTTATAAACAACTCCTCCCCCAACTTATCTCCTGTATACAGCAAATTCTCTTAGTGTGTTCCAGTTGTTCTCTTAGTAGAATACTCACTCCTCTTCTGCTAAAACATAATAGCTTCTCATTTTATTGAACATTCTCCAACTAAGAATTCTAATCAAGTATATTCCTTGAATATTATATTATCACTATCACTATCACTATCTTACAGTTAATCATCTATTTGTTAGAGTGGGCACCAGTAATATCTCCATATGTCCTGTCTCATGCTAGTAGAACCCAAAGGCATCTGCTTGCTCCAGGAACATAAAGAGCCTCAAACCATTATATTAGGTCACGGGAATGACCTAATATAAATGTTACGGTGTTTGGCATATCAAATACTACATGAGCAGCATGCCAAGCTTGCCGTGCAGGTATTATATTATATTATTTATAATATAGTACATGATATTATTTATATTATTATTTTTAACAATAATATAATAATAATATATTGTAATATAGTACATATAATTATATTATATATAATTATATTATACATATAATGTAATTTATAATATAATATTATTTATAATATAGTATAATATTATTTATAATTATATTATAATATTCCTTGAATATTCCTCAATTTCCTGAAATTGGCACATACTTGTGTACTTGGATTATAAACTCCCTTTTGAAATTACAGACAAAAGTGTATATGAGTAGTTCAGTGTTCCCTATCCATTGAGCACTAAGTATAGTGTTATTTTGGACAATGACCAAGTAAATAAATGGTTAGACTCTGATAACATAGCTGAGTTTATTAAAGAGAATTTGTGAGGTAAGGAGAGATCAGGAGAATTAGAAACAACATAAGAACAGTGGTCTAAAGTTTGGGGGCACTTGGTTTACGGGGGAGGTACAATAACTTTTATATCCAAAGTATGATCATTAACACTATTATAAACCATATTAGTTCAATTATGATATTAAATGAAATAATTTTTTTCTTATAGTGTAAAGTCTTTAGTTCACATTTTCCATCCGTTAAAGGATTGTGAATAGATGTAAATAGACCCCAAGAACTTTATTTATCTATTTATTTATTTACCTATCTATTTATTTATTTATTTATTTATTTTGCTTTTTGGGTCACACCCAGCAATGCTCAGGGGTTTCTCCTGGCTCTGCACTCAGGAATTACTCCTGGCGGTGCTCGGGGGGACCATATGGGATGCCGGGATCAAACCCGGGCCGGCATGGGCCGGCATGGGCGGCTGCATGCAAGGCAAATGCCCTACCCGCTGGGCTATCACTCTGGCCCCCAAGAACTTTTAAATATTTTAAATATTGATATTTGAGCCAGAGAGTTAGGTCAATGGACTCAGTGCATGATTTGCATACTGAGGCATGGATTTTATTTGTAGCACCAATTGGGTCCTGAGTATGGACCAAGAAATAGTTTCCTACATATGGGACTACATGAAACTGAAGAGCTTCTGCACCTCGAAAAGAAAGAGTGACCAAGATAGAATGACAGTCCACAGAATGGGAAAGAATATTCACCCAATACCCATCTGATAAGGGGTTAATATCCAGGATATATCAGGCACTGGTACAGCTATATAAGAAAAAAAAGCCAACCCATTAGAAAATGGGGAGAAGAGATGAACAGAAACTTTGACAAGGAAGAAACCCGAATGGCCAAAAGGCATATGAAAAATGCTCATCATCACTAATCATCAGAGAGATGCAAATCAAAACAACAATGAGATATCACCTCACACCACAGAGAATGGCCCATATCCAAAAGGATAAAAGCAACAAGTGCTGGCGTGGATGCGGGGAAAAGGGGACTCTCATACATTGTTGGTGGGAATGTCGACTTGTACAACCTTTCTGGAAAACAATATGGACATTCCTCCAAAGACTAGAAATTGAGCTCCCCTTTGACCCAGCCATACTACTCCTGGGAATATACCCTGGGAAGCAAAAAAACACACAGTAGAAACACAATCCGCACTTTCATTTTCATAGCAGCACTATTCACAATAGCCAGAACCTGGAAACAACCAGTATGCCTGAGAACTGATGACTGGATAAAGAAACTTTGGTACATCTGCACAATGGAATACTATGCAGCTGTCAGGAAAAATGAAGTTATGAAATTTGCCTATAAATGGATGGACATGGAAAGAATCATGTTGAGTGAAATTAGTCAGAAGGAAAGAGAGAGACATAGAATGACTGCATTTATTTGCATGATATAAATATACCAGGTGGTCTTACCAAAAGTGGAAATTACCACAAGAGCGTGGGAGTCAGAGGTTAGGTAAGACAGAGAAGGGAACATGTGTGAATAAATGTCAAAAGGTCTGATACCAACATAGAACTGAGCATTAAATACATACTAAAAAATGCAAATGATGGCTTCTAAGTGTACGTAGTGCAACCCACAATGTGTAGGAGAAGGAAGAGAGAGAGAGGGAGAGAGAGAGAGGAGATAAAGAACCTGCCATTTAGGCAGGACCTGGGAGGGGGAGGGAATTGGGGACATTGGTGGTGGGTGATGGGCACTGGTGGAGGGTGGGGTGCTGGAACACTGTGTGACCGAAACCTCCAAATGTGAACAACGTTGTAATTGTATATCTCACGGTGGTACAATAAAATGTTAAAGAAAAAAAGATAAAGTAAAAAATGTGAAAACAATCAAGTAAGAAGATCAGGAATGTGGGGATCATGGGGGTGATGCAAGGTTTGAAAGGTGTAGGTCTCATAAAGAACCTGCCATGAAGGCAGGCTATGGGAGGGGGAGGGAATTGGGGACATTGGTGGCAGGAAATGGGCACTGGTGGAGGGCGGGTGCTGGAACACTATGTGACCGAAACCTCCAAACATGAACAACATTGTAATTGTATATCTCACGGTGGTATAACCAAATATTAATAAAAAATAAAAGCTAAACAAGGAAAAAAATTAAAAAAAAGAAATAGTTTCCTGAGCACTGTTGGGTTTGCCCAAAATACAAAAGATCAAAAATAAATTAATATTGTATTTATTATGAAGCAAACTATTGGATAACCTATTTTATCACACCCTAGCTAGTCCTAGCTAGTCCTGGACTTTTGCATTGCTAAGGAAAGATTGTTCTCCTCTATATAATCCATTTGCATATCCTTAGACCAGAGGCTTAGACCAAAGAGATATTTTTTCTGTAAACACAAAAGGAGTGTGGGCACAGGCAACTCTGAGTCAGTTTGACTCTGAATGGATGGCTCCTGGAAGTCCAGTCATGTTTTCTAATTGGTGCTCCAATTACTCATGAATTGATTTTAATATCTCCCACAGTCCTCTACAAGGGACTGGATGATACCAGGAAGAGAGCCACCCTGACTATGATATGGGACCACCTTTAGGAAGATTAAAGGGAAGATCACAAACTTGTCACACCTAAAATAATTCTGTATGTCCTCACTGTGTGAAAGGCTTTTAAAAAGAAAGCAAGAGCACTTAAGAAACTGCCCTGGAGCAGATTAGACTGACAAAGGACCTTGTAGGGGATGGAAATATCAATTTAGCATGAGGGGTTGGACATAGTTTGAATTATACGACATGATCTCTCCATGAAAATACACTCTATAGATATTTTTTATAAAATTTTATTTATTTATTTAATTTTTCATTTTATTTTATTTTATTATTTCTCCCCCCCAAATTTTATTACACCATTTTAGACATACAATTGAAGGATGCTCATGTAGAGTTTTGGTTCTACAGTGTTCCAACACCCATCCCTCCACCCAAACCCATCTCCCATCACCAATGTCCCCACCTCCCTCCCCCCTCCCACACCTCAACTACTTGGCGGGTTCTGTATGTCATTTCTCTCCTCTTTATCTCTCCCTCCCGCCAAACTTTCCTGCACATCGTGGAATGCAGTGCATTAAAGGACATTACTGTTTCCACTATTTTAATGGATCAGGCGGCTGCAAGAGGCCACGTGACCTGGGCTCAAACTGGTTTTGCTCTGTTAATCTGGTCATGAGGCAGTTTCCCAGCGTCCGGACAGCGAAGGTGGTGGCTAGTGTGGTGGGCAAGTCTCATCTGGCTGCTTCCGGGACCCCCAGAGGTGATGAGCCCACTCCCAATACCCACCTGTCCTCCTGGGGACACTATAGTCAGCTGGGCCCGGGCGAGCCGAGTTCCAGCTTCCCAGCCGCTTGTGAGGCTCTTCATGCTATGGCTGGTGGCCCCAGGGCAGCTCCCGGGCGGGCCCACCAGGCTCGACAAAATGGAGGGGGAATGGCTGACCTCTGACTCCATCTGACGAATTCACAGTGATTCCCGCTTCTGGGAGCTGCTGACCTGGGCTCGAACTGGTTTTGCTCTGTTAATTTGGTCGTGAGGCAGTTTCCCAGCATCCTTACAGCGAAAGTGGTGGCTAGTGTGGTGGGCGCGTCTCATCCGACTGCTTCCGGGACCCCCAGAGGTGATGGGCACACTCCCAAAACCCATCTGTCCTCCCGGGGCCCCATAGTCAGCTGGGCCCAGGGTGAGCCGAGTTCCTACACCCTATAGATATTTTATCTATATAGTTGCCTGCCCCTCTCTTTCTGTGTTTACATAAGACATGATATATAATATTACTTGCTTGTTTGTGAGCCTGGGAGGAGAGATGCTCTACATTAGCATCTCTTAAGCTAGAGGCAGGGGATGGCACCCCTGGGGAAGAGCCAGTTTTGTTTGTGTGAGGCCCTGCCCACAAGAGGCTTTTTGGTTTTTGACTTTGGCTTTTGGACTGGCGGACTGACAGACAAAGGACTTGGTCAAGAGACATGCATGGGTGTGGGTGGCTCTTGGTTAGAGCACATGGTCAGAGCATCTGGTCTCCAGCTCGTGGTCTGTGTGAGTCTTTCAGCTGCTATGGTGGTGGCAGACAGTGCTAAACTGCTGGTATGGAGTGAAGTGGTAGAAGTAAAAAGCTTTTGAATTGTCTATACTGGACTCCCGGCCTTTTGTTCATCGGTTGTTGGCCCCTGAGTGTGTGTGACCAGGGAACTCAACGAACCCCAATGTTGTTGGGGACACAAACAGCGCCGACAGCAAACTGGTAATAATTTTATTTTGTGAACACTTGCATGTGAATTCCCCTTACAGGGCAAATATGTCATATCCATAACACAAACTCTTTAAGTTATTTATTGATACATTGGAATCAGCTCAAAATGTATGACTCAAAGCTAAAACAAATTTAGTGTTTCTCAAGATTCTGTGGATTTTGTTTTGTTTTGTTTTTGGCAATTCTACTATTGCCTGAGCTCAACTGTGGAAGCATTTAGCTTGCTGATCTGGTGGGCTGTGTTTGTTTAATTGAACTGGTTTTGCCGAGCCACCTCTGCCTCTTCTCTTCTCCAGTGCTTCTCAGAGTGCAAAATGAAGTTAAAAGGCTCTTAAAGCTTAGGCTTGCAATTTATAGTGTGTTTTCTATGGCTGAGTTTTCTTGATCAAAATAAGGACCAATCCATCTTCCATCTTCAGAAGGACCAATTCATCTTTCATCTTCGGTAGGACAAGGGCAGGAGGTGGGAGGCAGGGGGAACTACAGTTGGGGTTGGAGAGATAGTACAGCAGCTAGGACACTTGCCTTGCACATGATCAGTCAGTTTTCAGGTCCAACGCTTCAATCACTCGGCCACAACTACCTGCAGGTTTCATTTCTGATACTCCATATCCCTGCCAGGAGTGATCCATGAGCATAGAACTAGACCTGAGCACAGCCAGGTGTGGTCTCAAAACAAAACAAAAAGATAAACAAACCAAAACACTGAAACTCTACCACTAACAAGAGGATTGCAAGATCTCACCAGAGAAAGACTACAGAAAGTGTGTAAGATAGGGAATATTATTATTATTACCATGACCATAACTGGAGAGTTTATGTTATTATTTTAATTCATAATTGGATAAGCTAATACATCTTTTTGTTTCTAGATCCTCTTATTCATGCAGTAGAATTCAACCTGAAACAATACTTGGTACTCAAAATTAAAAATAAAGATTTGTATCTGGAAATAAATAGTTTTACTGTTTACTTGTTATTTTGGTAGCAGTACTGGTAGCAAACACTGGTACATAATGTATCTATGTGCTAGTCAGTTTCTTGGGCTTAAAATGAAATCAAGTTGATAACTTGTAAAATACACAGAATTTACCCTTGTTGAAAAACACAACACATAAACACTACACTACTAATATGCTTCCCAGATGTGTTATCTTGAAACAATTGGGAAGAACCACATACTATTTATTTGTTTGCTTGTTTGTTTGTTTGTTTGTTTATGGGACTTTTTTAGTCACACTCAGCTCAGGGGTTACCCCCTGGCTCTGCAATCAGGAATTATCCTGGTGTTGCTCAGGGGACAATATGTGATGCCAGGGATAGAACCTGTATTGGCTGTGTGCAAGGCAAATGCCTTACCCTTTGTACTATCCCTCTGGCCCCTATATTTAAAAGCAAAATATTGCATATGTAAGTCTGAAAACTGTAGCAGCATATCTAAGATACATGTCTTTTGCACATAAATTTTTCTATGAAGTGCAGTTTAGTAAATGGTTTATATAATTGTATAAAGTCTAAAACATAAAAATCCCTTATGAATAAAAAACATGTGGAAAGTTCCAAAGAGTTCGGGAGATGACTCAGAGTTGGTGCCTATGCTTTGCGTTCTTGAGGCTCTGTGTTTAACCCTCAGTGCTGCATGGGCCCTGAGCCACACTGGCTGTAGCCTTCAGCTGGGGTGGCCCTGGTATTCCTGAGCACTACTGGTGGGTATCACTGGGAGTAGCTGTCAGCACCCCAGGGAAATGCTTGGGAGGCCCTATTAAAAGAGCTGACAAATAAATGCATTAGCAGCCAATACCAAATTTAAGATGGTTATCACTGCTAGTGGAAAAAGCCTTGAAGATCATCTCAGATCCACAGATAGGGCCTGGGAGGGCATTGTATATTGTCAGTGTCTTATTTTTAAATGGTGATAGGTATGCAGGTATTTGTTATATTTTCTTTGAGGTATTTCTATAATGCATGATTATAAATTTTATACTTTACATTTATCATCAGATTAAAGGCATAATTCAAATCTAGGCTACTTGAAACTCAGAAATATTTTGATTCATTTCTATAATGTTGCTTCACTATTCAGATAAACCTGATAATTTAGCCCCCATGCAGTACTGTTTTGCAATTCCTCTTATTGCTCTTTCTAAATTAATCATAGTCGAGACAGAGAAGCAGGGAGCATCAGACGGCCTCCCCCACTCACATACCTTATTCACTTTGTGTTTTCTTAAATTTTTATTATACCACCATGAGACATACAATTACAAAGGTGTTCGTAATTGGTTCTTGGTAATACAGCATTCCAGCACCCATCCCTCCACCAGTGCCCCATTCCCACCACCAATGTACCCACACCCCTCCCGCCCACCCTCAGGCTGCCTCAATAGCAGGTACCCTATTTCCTTTCTCTCTGTGTCTCTGTCTCTCTCTGACTCTGCATCTCTCTCCCTCTTCTTTTACACATTGTGGCTAGCCCTGCAGATATTTAGAGTTTATCACTTAAGTCTCTTTGTGTATATTCAATGGTGAGTTTTAATCTGCCATTGCCATTTCCCACTTAGTAAAACACTGGTATCTATTTATATCCTATTAATTAATGCAGCCATTCTATATCTGTCCTTTTCCTTCTGACTAATTTCACTCAGCATGATAGTCTCCATGTCCAACCTTTTGCACTTTGGAGCGAGTTGTCCTCCAAGTCTGCTTAGTTATAGCTGAAAGATTTTTTTGAAAGATATTTTATGGTACATCTTGTATGTATACTTTTATCTCTCTTTTTTTTCATTTGTTTGTATGGGGGCCACAGCCAGCAGTGCCAGCTTCTAGCTCTGGGATCAGGGTTCACTCCTGGTGGGGCTCCAGTGACAAGGTGGGATGCCGGATAGAACTGCTGATTAACTGCAAGGCAAGTGTCCTACACACTGTAGTTGTCTACGGTTTTTTCAAAATAAAATCTTTTAAATGTCTATTTCTTTTAAAAAAAATTTTGTTTTCGTTTTTGAGCCACACTTGGCTCTGTGGTCACTCCTGGCAGTACTCAGGAGACCATATGGGGCACTTGGGATGTAACCCAGGTTCACCATGTACAAAGAACAACTCTACCTGCTGTACTATCACTCCAGCCCCTAGTATGTCTACTCCTGGAAAAAAACCCAAAAAAGAGCTTTCAAAAGGTCCCCAGAAAACTTTAATTTCATTAATAAATTACGGTTAACTTTATTTCTAAAGTGTTGCAGGTTTTTCTCATTTTCCCCAGATTCCTAAAATATTAATTTCTAGCAAATATTTTCAGGAGAAAAGTTCTTTTCTGAAAAGTAGAGGACTTCCGAGTAAAATAAGTCAAGGTCTTCTGGTTAGCTTGATGTTATATAGGAACTGAAAAATGGAATCAATGTAACTTGACTATCTGACACACAAAAAGAAGAAGAAAAAATTATATGGAAGCCAGCACTTGCTCTGTCTTTAAACTAGGCAATCTCAGTTACTTTATACTATATTCAGGGGAATATTGACATACTTGAATTCCAGTGGCTTCTATACAAATTGCCTTCCTTTCTACCAGGCTCAAAATAATCCAGTATACCCTGCCTGTCTTTTTGAAGGCAGAACATCTTAAAGAAGGGTTTTGATCTTTAATTTAGGAACAGTAATAAATGTAACAAATATATTATCCTCAGATATGCTTTTATTAAGTTCAATGAATTGATTTGGGAGATTTGAGGCCACACCCAGTGATGCTCAGGGATTACTCCTGGCCCTGCACTCAGGGATCACTCCTGAAAGGGCTCTGGGGACCATATGTAGTGCCAGGGATCAAACCAGAGTCAGCACTTGCCAGGGGAGCGCCAGTCATACTATCTCTTCAGCCGCTATAATCCCCAAATTGAATGCCTCATAATTTAACATGTCATATGTTAAATAAAGAAAGTTCAGTGGATGTCTAAATTTTTTTTGAAATAGATGCCTCTGTTTAACCGACTTGGATACAAGTAATGTTTGACTGAAAATATGTGGTAGGAGATACAGGAGGAAAGAAGAGACGGTTGATGCAAGGCTCCCTCTGAGCAGCTACAAGCTGCCTGACTGCAGTCCTGTTGTAAAGGTTTCTGGGCACCATGGAGAGCGCCTGCTACCCATGAAAAATGAGTGTGGCCGTGGATTTCGATTGGTTTTCTCTTCCTTCATAGTCTCTCCAGCTCAGTTGCAGAAAACACCACCCAGGAAAAGTCCTAGCATATCATATGACATGTGCTTAATAAAAAATAGAAACAAAAACTCCCAAATTCAAATCAAGTTGACTTTACTGGAGAAGTAGTTTCTGTAAACAGAGGAAAGTTGCTGGAAAGCCTAGATCCCTAGGACCTTCTGGTTCTGCGCAGTGGGTAGGGTTGGTGAAATTGGGATATTGAACATGTGAAACAACACAGTTTCTGCACTTCTCCTTTGTTCCCATTCTCTATTCTTTTGTTTTGTGGTCATATCCAGAGGTGCTCGGGCCTTATTCCTGGCTCTGAGCTCAGAAATTATTTCTGGTGGGGACCACGGGATCATCTGTAGTGCCAGGTATGGAGCTGAGTCAGCCATGCAGGAGACAAGCGCCTTACCCACTGTACTATCTCACTGTCCCCCATTCCTCTGTCATTATAAGTCCACCCAATTGCCCTCAAATGTAACCAGGCTGCAACATTCCTTACCTTTCCTTTTTAGTCTCTTCTGCAGCTGGGGCTCTCCCTTTCCCTTTCTAGCCTCTGCTGCAAACATTTCCTGTCTTTCTCTTACTGTGTTGCGTCAGGACTACTCTGGCAGGCTCCTAGCTAATCTCCCCGTGATTCATCCTCATCCTTCTCTGATCTATGCAGTGCCCTGCAAGAGCTCTGAGCCTTCCTGAAGCATTATTTCCATCGGATCACTCCTCTACAATGGCTCTTAATTGCTTTTTAAATCTAATTAAAACTTCTTCAAAACCTTCTACCAATTAACTGAATGCACAGGCTCTCTGAGCAATTCTGCCTTGATCAGGACGCCGGCCCTTGTTCGCTGGCCCAACACACAGAATCTGTTGGTCCTTTGCTACTCCTGCTTCCTTGCACCTCGCATTGTGCCAGCTGCCTCCTCCAACTTCATTGGCTCTGTTCACCTGCCCAACGGTGCCCCTTCCTCTCTGACTGAAGTTACCTATCTCTTCCTACTCTGGTTATTTGAACTAAGAATTCTGAAGGATTCTGCTTGGGCGTTGCATGTGTTTTCATATACCTGCTTCAGTGATGCCTTGTTGCAGGAAGCAGTGTCCACACCCCTTGGCTCAGAGTTCCCAGCATGTGGCTGGGGCTTTTCTCATAACCAAATGAAGGTGATTGGAGTGTGTGAGGTCCTTGGCTCTGAAGAGGGAGGATCACTCTTGGAATTGTCTCTCTTCTAATCCATCCCCCTCCCCTTTGCAGGCCAGGCCAGGGCCCTGGGTGTGGAGTTGGCGACTTCTGTGTTTCCTCTACTCCCACCTTGTGCAGTTAAGAAGGAGGAAATTCAATGGAATACAGCCAATGAGGAAAGCCTCCCAGGCTTGGAGTGATGACGGGGGCAGTGTGTGTATGTGTGTGGGGGGGAAGGGGGGTCAGGGCCTTAGATATCAGACTGCTTCCCTCCTCCTCCTCCCTCCTCCCTCCTCCTCTTCCTCCTCCTCTTCCTCCCTCCTCATCTTTGGTGAGGCCCCAGGGAAGGAGGGTGGCAACGCTGGGGTCCTGCTGCCGGGCTCAAACAATGGCTCTGCCACTTGCCACTCTAGGAAGACTTGAAGAGACTAAGTGTCAGAAGTGAGCCAGGCACAGCCTGGGCTGAGACATCCTCAAGAGGCAGGCAGACAGCCCCTGGGGCAGGTGACTGTGCTGTGGGGCTTCTGGCTGCTGCAGTGACTGGAGCTGAACATCTCCTCTCCAGCTTCTCAGGAAAACACTCCCATTCCCCTCAGCTGGGCACCTCCAGAAGACTCATAAGCAAAGGGAAGGCCGTGGCCTGGGCCATGGTCAAAGTTGATGGGAGGGCCCCTCTCCTCCCAGAGCCGCAGAGGACTGGGGGAACATCGGGATGGCTGAAGCATGCCTTCATAAGATGGGACTCCCAGACACTAAAGACCCGGTGTCTCACAGTGCCTATGGGATGACAAAGGTCTCTATTTTCAAGACCTATGGCCCTGCAACACCAGGGTGCTCCACAAGCGGAGGTGAGGTCTGTGTGGACTCACAGTGATCCCTCCTGCTTTATGTGTGTGTGATCTCCTCTGGACGAAGGCAGCCTGCTGTAAATGACACCCAGAGAGGGATGCTATAAATGTCAAGAGGTTGTAAGACGTTAAAGACATGAAGTGTTCTCAGGAGTGTAGGGCTGGCTGGCCCTCTCATGGCATGGAGCTATAATCGTTGTGATTATTGGTATGTAACCTGGGACCCTGCAAGCCAGACTTCGAACATTTGAAGCACACACACACACACACACACACACACACACACACACACTCACACACACACATCTCTGTGCAGTTAGGAACCCTGTTTTAGAGCTAGTCAGAATCAGGGGGTGCGTTTCTAGCTCACACCATCCCAAGAGTTCCCCGGCCTCTCTCTTTCCCTGCAGTATCAGCATAAGCTGCACAGTTGTTTCTTATGGGACAGTCATAGCCTCTGCTGGAGTTGACAATAGCAAGCCACACTGGTCTTGCCCTTTGGATGCATTCATGTACATTATTTCATTTTGCGTCTTACTTCAAACCTGTTGGAAGGAAAGCAACGGTAGAATCCACACTGCACAAGCAGAAGCAGGTTTGGAGGTGCCGGCTGACTTCCGCAGGCTGCTCACACAGAGCCGGCCTGGAGCACACAGGCAGGTGCTGAGCGCAGGCGCAGCTCCTATCCACGTAGTCAGCAAGTGCATGGTCCGTGGTCCTAGGCCTCTTCTGTACCTCTTTCTTGGGGTGAAGGCAGAGCGAAAAATCACTGCTCCCGTGGCGACAGCTTTTCCTGTGGCAGAGGGCTAATTTACAGGGCTGGGAGGGGGTGAGGGGAGGTGTTACTGGGCTACAGATGCACAATTGTTACCAGGTGTTTAGGGATGATGTCACCACAGTTATCTGGCCTTGGCACTAGAGGAGGGATAGTTTGATCATTTTGGAAAGTTCTTCCAAGTGGTCACTAAGGTGGAAAATTTTTTATCTTTAAAAATAAGATAAAACAAATTTACTCTCTAGGAACAAGTCAAAGGTGGAGGAGCCCTGAGTTGAGTTAAAATAAGATTCACTGCATTTCCTGTTTCCTGATGAAGCTTTTTCTTCTGGACCAACCATTACTTCCAACGTGGTATTCTGGTCTGGATGTCCCCCAAAGCGGGCGCTTCACTAAGAACCTGAAATCTTATCTACTACAATCAAAGCATGACTTGAGTAAGGACTGGAGAAGTTTACCTCTGGCAACACTTGGGGTTATCGAGTGTTTTCGGTATAGAATGTGTGCGCTCATTCCAAAACTTTTAAGTCCCAACCAGGACCTACCTAGAACTGGGTGTTTATAAATATTTATTTTAATCGTATGCATCGTCACCGTCATAACTCTGTGGTTTGGAGAAACCGAGGAAAAGAGCAGAGTGGGCAGGGAGCGAAGAACTGGGGTGGTGACCGGGTGGGGGACGAAAATTGGATCTGAAAACATTGGAACAGATTAGGCTGTAAAGCTAAGTAAGGGCAATTCCGGGCCGATGCCACTGTGGGGCGCCAAAGTTCTACTCGGCTAAGGCCTGCAGTCGTCTTGGGTGCTAGAACTTGGGTCCCAGAGAACAGATGCACATGGGGGAGGGGGCGGGGGCGGGAGGAAGGAGGAAAGGCAAAGGAAAGGAGGGGTGGGGCTGGGGTGTCCTTTATTCTCCCGTTAAATTCGCTTGGGAGACTTTGTTACATAACAAGTCTGTGAGTAGAGGAAGAAGACTTTGTTACAAGAAAAGGAGGGTGTGGAGTTAGGGGAGGATCTTTGCAAAGAAGAAAACCTCAGACCACTGAGCTGACCGGGGCACCGAGACGCTCATCTTCGCTTCACAGACTCTTGGACATCTCCAACTGGGGTCACGACCTCTCTTAAAGGGGGCGTGCGAGAAAGGGGGATAGACTTGGGGATGGTTTGCTCCCCACAGCAGCCATCCTGCACAACCTCAGGATCCCAAAGGTGGGGGTGGGGGGGCGTTGCTGCCTCCGGGGAGCCGGGCTCTTTCTCCCCTGCTCTTCTCCCTCCCCGCCTCCCCGGGCGCCTTGGGGTTGCCCAACTCTCTGCAGGCCCCCAGGACTCCGCAGGGCTCCCGGCGGCCTCCCGGATGCTCCGCCGCCTGCTGCCAGGAGGCGCTGATTTCCTTCCAGCGCCCGGGCGCGGGAGACTGGGGGCCGCGGGCGGGGGCCGGCGGGGCCGGGAGCGGGCGGGAGGGGGAGCTGCGGCCCGGACCCGGGAAGGCTGCACGCTCCGGCCCAGCACGCCAGGGTTTATTACATCCCAGCCGTCGGCAAAGGTTAGGAGCGCGCATTTGGAGACGGCATAATCCGAGTTTAAATATTAACAGTAAAAGCAGAACCGGTGGAATATTTACCTAGAAACTGAGCAGATCTCCTTTTTGCCAGGGGAGCAGCGCGCGCAGGCGGCCCGGCTCCCCGGCCTGGAGGGGCTCTTCCCCCTTGGCATCGGCCGAGCCAGGCGAGACCCCTTCCAGAGCTTCCTCCCGTCGCGGCGGAGGCAGGGAGGGCCACGGAGCCCCTCGTTTTCCCTAGTCGATCGGAGTCTACGTGGCTTCGTCCAAATCTTCTGCTTTGTCATATTCTCTTTTTTTTTTAAGGGGGGCCTGGCGGCCAATACAAAAGGTGGCGGAAAGTGCGTTGGATCAATAGCAAAGATTGTTATTTAGATAACGAATTAATCTCCCTGTTAGAATACTTTTTATAGTGAACTTTGCACCCCTTCCATAAGAAAAAGGAATTTAAAGGGGGAAAAAAGTCTCAAACGGGATTAAGGTTTTAATTACAATTCCCTATCGAAATAGTATGTTTGATGAGCTGATCTTATCAATTAATAGTAACATTAAAGCTCAAGAAACAGATTCACGGAAAATATGCTTAAGGGCGTCTTTTAAAAGTAACCGCAGACAGCACAGTCGCAGGGCAGCGGGGCAGCGGGGCAGCAGGGGGCAGGCGCGCGGCGACCCGGAGGTTGGTTTCGGGTCCTTCTGCTCGGACTCGGCCAGTGCAGGGAGCGCATCGGGGGACTTCCGAAGGGGCGGTGGCGGCGGGAGGATGGGAGGGAAATAATAAATAACAGAAGCCTCTTCCAAGCCCAGGCCCACATCAAAGTTGGGGCCCCGCAAGGGCCGTGCAGTTCACTGCGTTTGGGTCAGCGTTATATTCCAGGGGGCAAATAAAGTAATTTGAACATGCACCAACAGTTTTCCATAAAATACGAGTTAAAAGAAGTAATAGAACTAATCACTGTCTCCTCAAATCAAGTAGAAAACATTTCAATGCACTAATTAGAGTAATTAGAATAATAAGCCTCTGCCTATATGTGGTAAGACAATGTGTACAAACAACTTTATTTAATGTATACTGGTAATCAGCGATGCGTGCCTGCTTGAATGCTTAGCGCAATAAAACTACCCTCCGTCCGCCCAAACAATCAAATACAAATTAGTTTAATGATTGTGCTTGCTGAATGTCTTAGAAATCCACAGGCAGAGGCGAGTAAATAGAAGCATCCTTGTTTGCGTGCGTCCCCGCCCCGGCTGGCCACGAGGCCCGGTGAGTGTCCTGGGGCGGCCACGGCGGAGCGAGGAGGAGGCCCGGCTCGCGGGGAGGAGGCCGGCCCCGCGCCAGCACCCGACCCGCGCCCGCCAGCGCCTCTGCTCGGCCCCTGGCCGCCGTCCCACCCTCATCAGCCAGCTTCCCGACTGCAGCCCCGCCGAGCACCGCAGGGGCCCCTAGAGCCTCTGTCCCCCGCTAGGCCTCCCCTTCTCGGGAGGCAGAAAGCCGCGTCGGCGGCCCCAACGCCCCCAGAAGAAGGTTTTGAGGACTTAGCGGGATCTTCCCCAACACTCTCCGTCGGGGGCTTTGGGAGGCTCCAGGGGCTCGTCCGCTAGCGTTGGGAGCATCTAAAGACCTCGGGTGTTGGGGAGGCGCTCCCCGCCCGCCGAGCCCCTCCCCCAGCTCTGCCTTGGGACCTCGGGGTGCCCAGCTTCCTTTTGCTGAGGATCTAACTTCCCTCCTGTGAGGATGTAGCGACTTTAGGCCGAGCAGGGGGTGGTCGTGGGGAAGGTTCGTGGTTGGTGTTGCTGGGTATTTCGGCGCTGGAGAGCCCCCTTTCTCTCCCCACGAGGCAGGGAGCGGGGCGCTCTCCAGGGTCCGCAGGAGTCCGACCTTTTAGGTGGTGTGGGGAGGGGAGGGCTGAAGGGGAGGCGCTTCAGAACTCGGCTTACCCTCTCTCTCTCCAAGCCTCGGCCTTGAACTATCCCACCGCCGGTAAAAACAGAACAAGCCCCTCCAGGAAAAGGCTAACTTGCTCTAATTCGCCGGCAGGCCACAGTGCCCTTAATTGTTCCGCAGTTTCCCTGCGGTTGTCTGCTCTGCTGTCTTTGGGGGCGGGTCATTGCCCATGACTGCTCCTTCCTGCAGAAGCCACATCCTAGGCCTAACTTTACCAATGCAAGCGGGAACGGTGAGGAGGCGCAAAGTTGAGAGGTGCACTTGCCCCCTGTACCCTCAGAACTCAGGCACCCTGTGTCGTGCCCCCATCGTACCCCTGCCCGCTCCACGCGCCTCGATAGGCCTGAGTCCCTCGCAGCGTGCAAATCTAACTCCCCCAAGGGCGGCCTCCGTGTCAAGGCTGCTGGTCTACTGGAGTTGGCGACCCCAACGATCCCGACGACCCCCTCTCCTACCGAATCTCCTGGAAAGGGGAGAGGGCTGCAACGGACCAAACCGAGGGCTCTGGACCTGCGTGCTGCGCCGTCCAGGCAGTGGGAGCCGCCGAGAATCCGCATTCCTGGACAGAACTCAGGAGGTGCAGCGCCCCAGAGCGAAGGAACACAGTGACCCCCGGCTTCTCTCTCTTCTCTCTTCCTTCCCGAACAGTCCAGCGGAGCCGTCTGGGTCTATCTCTCAGAGACCTGACCTCCCACGAGGCGCCGGGCACACCCTCGAACTAGGCGCCTCATTTGCGTCCAAGCGACGAGAAAGTGACAGCCCAGAAAACGTTCGCCCGCCTTTTCCAAGCGCTCCACCAACTTTAGAGAGACTATTTTGTTAGGGGAGTAAACAGACAAAAAGTTATTAATGGCAAAGCTTTCTCCCCAGAATCCCAGCACTGGACCTAACAATTCCTCCGACGGAATTTGATTTCTGAGCAGGAGGAAGAAAAGAATCCTTGACTCTTTTCACCAGGGTTTGCCTGAAACCCCAAAACCAGTGATTTACAATGGTCAGTTTGTGCCACAAGCCCGCAAGAAACTCCGCACCCCACCCCCACGTCCTGCCAAACTCTGACTATATTTTGTTTGTATGTATGTGTCCTTTAAAAAAAAACAAGCCCAGAGGAAACACTGGTGGGAGGAAAAATATGTGGCCCAAATCAAAAAGGACGCAGATTCAAATTTACTCCACAGCGAGGGCGTCCTTTCGCCTTCGTTCTGCAGACGGAGAATTAATCGTAGACCATTTGTAACAATCAAAATCCCGTCCATATTGCTCAGATGGGGTCCTAATGCTCTCCTGTCTTTCTAAAAAATCAGTGACAAGTGAGTCTTTGTGGGGCATCTATTTCTCTTTTCCCCCTAGATGACAGCTCCCTTTCTGAGCAGAGCTGTTAGGCGCCAGCTACAAACCACTCCAGAACCCGATCCTCGCAGACCAACCACATATGGAAGCCCCATCCCCACCCCCCAAACCCCAGACAAAGAGCTATAAAAACTCAGAAAGACGTGGAAGGAATAAACTTTAAGATATAGATGCATTTTTACTGGTGTATTAAATAACATTTCAGACATTTAAAAAAGAGAGAGAGATACATCTTAATGTTATTAACAACCAGAATCCTAGGAACAATAAGAGGCCAGGGTTGTCTTGTTAGAATATGATATTGTTTCTAAAACCTCTAACAGCTAAGCCAAGCAGTTGTTATTAAGGGAAGGGGAAAGTGCTACATGATAAAGTTCATTGGCTTTTTCTCTTTCTTAAAAGAGGAGAAAAACACATCTCCTAACTTCCCTCCAAACACCAGAACAATCTGAATATATTTTGATCATTTTTCCCTTTAACCAAGAAAGAGTTTGAACTAGAGTCATTTTCTGGTGCCCCTGTAGCCAGTCTGGATAAGGGACATTGAAATAACTCTGGCTCAAGTTCTCCAAATATGGACACGTTTATTCTGTAAGCTGAGTGTAGTAGCCTCTTGCCACTTTTGCTTTATTTTCTACCCTGAAACAACTGGTGGGAACAGTGATCAGGCACCCTTCCACCACCACCTGCCCCCTTGCTGAGAGATTAGGTGTCACTGAAAAAGTAAACTTTCCTAAATAGGGAAAAATGTATAAAAAATGTATCTGTATACTCCATACCATCACTTGCAGTACTTCGAGATGCATCTTTTTCTTTCATTTTTAAATAAGCTTTTGCTTCACTGAAATATACAAGTGGATCCCAAGAAACACTTTTTACCTTTGACCCTCACTTTACCATCCTCCGCTTTCTGCACATACTCCATTCTTTAACTTGTCTAGGAATTCAATGGGATCTAGAAGAGTTCTATAAACTGATCGAAAAATCAACAAAGACAAATCACAGGGACCAGTGATAAAAAGATAATATCTCTCACCCAGCCACCCACCACTACCTAAGCTGCTTCCATAGTAAGGCAAAGGAAAGGCAAATGAATGCAGCATATAGTCATACATGCACAGGTACCAATGCACTCACATGCCAACCCCCAATGTTGCTCTGTATCTCTTTATTACTTGTTTTTAGAGGGGAAAAAGTAGAAAGGTTTTATATTTACTAAAGCCATTTCACTAAAAATAATTGGTCAACCACTATGTGTCTTCCACTGGTAGGAGGAGGAGAGAGAAGAGAGGGCTTTGGTTGCTGCCATTTGAAATATAAGGAGGTAACTTCGTGGGACCCGAGAATGTTTAGAATTGCCAACCTTAATATTATTTGTGGCCATTGCCTCCATCTGACCTTCATATAACTCTCCCACGTGATCATTCCCCACCCTTCATCTTGCATCATAAATTTAGAAAGTGACACATTGTGAGAAGCACATGGGTTTTCTGAGAGCTCTGTTCAGTACTACTGTCTTGGGGGGGAGGGTTTGTCATTTTGACTAGTCGGGAGTGATTGCCGCACACATTTCCCCAGGAGCAGTGACAAGAGTTCTTCCACCTTTGCACATTCCCCAAACTGGCATTGAAACTGAGTAAATTTAGAATCGGAATGGCAAGTCTGGGTCAAAACCTTGGCATGACCACTTAGCATGTGATTGTTTCTAGTCAGTAGCCCCTGTGGCTAACAACAACAACAACAACAATAACAACAACAACAAAAATGTCTTCTCAAGGTCCACTAAAATGCCCTGCAGAGGGCAGATGCTGCTTGTTTCGTGCCTACACTGGAGGAGAATATCGACCCAGAACTTAAATCTATACCCAGCTTAAACATTTTACCCATCAGCATGTCTGCGGTCACAAAAGCACTTCTTCTTTCTGTCACTTCTTGTTCAGCCTATTGATAAGATCATTTGGCTGAATCTGTTTGGGACCTGTGTAATATTGACCAGGAGTTAGAAAAGATGATCAGGCGCAGTAAGCCCAGAAACTACCTTTCCAAATAGACATTTATACTTAAGCCAATGTTCCAAAGAAAACTTTGAATATTCAGAAACTTGTAGAGTAAGCCAATAATACTGCTTTGCTTTCTCATTAAAAACTGAATTTTGGGCAGTGTGGTATTCCAACTAAAACTACCTGAAATAATCTATCTTAGCATTAGGGTCCTGAACCATAATACTAAAAAGAAGTTCCCATTCGTACCTTCTTACTTTCATTTTTTTTCCAGAGCTCATTTTCAGAGACTCAGAGAAGACTGCACAGATCATGGCAAATGCATCATTTCTCTGAACCTAACCGGACAAATAATAGGACCTTTCTCTAATCGCTTAGCAAATGCACATTGCACATTGTCAGAGTTATTCTCATTGAATTTTGTTAATTACTAAAAAAACAATACTCTTGACTAAACCTTGGTTTCCTGTAGGTGCTAAATTCTGTGTGGACATGTGGTAAAGAATAAGGTCCTCCTAGTTCCATTGGTGAGTTTCCCCAAAGAGCAATTGGGTAAAATAAAGCTAACTTTGAAGGAAGATACAGGGATATCTGTATATTTTTAAGAGGAACAAACATCTCTTTTGTTGGACCATGAAATGGTAAACAAATTGAAGCTAAAACCCAATGACCATTTCAATTTAATGCTACAGACATAGTGCTAAAAGGTTTGGCACAGATAGATTTTGCACAGAAAAGTGAATCAAAACAGTAGTCTCCCTTTTTAAAAAAGCCTCTGAAAGTTATAAACATGAAACCTGGCAGTATATCCATAAAATTTATTCCAAAAACTTTATGAAGTATAAAGGAAGGGAAGTGTTTTACACACAACTCAACTCAGTCAGTATAAGGTCTAGGGTATCCCCCTTCAAACTTGGCACTATCTTTAAAAATAAAATAAAGATATTTCAATAATTAGAACAAACTATGAAGGTATTGTGCATTTCTGTTTTATGTAGATAATAAAATATTACTTTAACATAAATATATAAGGATCTCTGCGTTTTTATTTCCCCACAAGCACAACCAAATGTACCAAAACAAAGTTATTTTAAAGACTGAACAAAAAAAAATTACATCCCATATAGATTTTGCTCACCTACTCATTTAAAGCTACAGAAAAACAGTTTCCAGAACCTTTTTGCTTTTAAAAGAAATAAATATACATTGAGGCAGGCCACTTAAAAATGATATGAAAATATTTCCCTGGGTAGCATTAAAAAATGAAAAATAGACAAAGAAACATTTAAACTATTTCTGCATTTCAAAAGACAGATATTAAACATATATACATAGTGGTAAGGTTCAGTGGTAACTTTTGTCTTAGTAAACCTATGAGAGTTAGAGGAGCTAAAAGACACAGCCCCTGAACTCAGTTTCTTACCTTACCCACTTGGTAATAAGAAGCTGAAAATTCATTTCCTCCCTTTCCCATTGGCTATTTGCCCTGCTCTGGATTGCTTCACTAAAGCCAGTCCTCACCTCAGGAACACGCAGTGTGATGCACCCGAAGCAGCTGCATGCCCGTCTCCTTGTGACATTTGTTGGGGGAAATGAAATACAGGCAAAGAAATATGCCCATTGTAAGTCATCATTTATCTTGCAAAAACATTAAAAAATGAAACAATCACAGGTGTTTGAGAAGACTATATAAAGCATATTTCCTAAAACCTTAACTACTGTGTGCAATGCTAAACTGATGCGGAACCATAATTTTATGGTCATGAGAATTCAATTTTTAACATAAATTTTTGTCTAACACCTAACCAGGAAAAAAAAAGCCCCAAAGTTTTCAGATGAATAAAAAGTGTTTTCCCTTTTAGAGCCCCTTTGTGCTGATTGCAGTTTTTTGAATATTTGAACTGATCACAGTTTAATGGTATTTATTTTCAGTGCAGTTACATTTTTTTTTTTCAGCTACACTCCCCAGTAGAGTCTTTTGTCCTGGGAGTTAACATAAGAAGATAAGGTAGAAATCGTACTTAAAACTATTAACAAAGGAAGAAAAAGAGGAATTGAAAATGGCATCTTCCCCACTTCATTTGGCTTCCTTGGTGAAAGAGGGGGTGGGGAAAGCCGTCAAGTCAAACACGAGAGAGGGTGTGGGACCTTAAATATGAATTGATAAACACATGAGCTGATGGAGACAAAATCAGTCTACAGTGGAGATAATCCCTGTATGCATGTGGGTATTTGTGTGCTAAGAAAACAGTCTATGCATACACTATTAAATTCCTGGATTTTTTAAAAATACTATCAGAGGAACAAAGTTTAAATGCTGCTGTCAGCACAAATAATTTCTCAATATTATTAAAAGAGAAGGCAGAGAACTATACAGGGGCAACTGAAGAAACCTATTTCTCTAGTACTCTTCAATGTGCCACTTTCTGCTGGACAACTCTGGAAATATATTTCACCTCCACATTTCCTGAGTTCCTTCACAATGAACCTGCCTGATAAAATGAATCATCAGTCATTCATTATGGACTTTTCTTTTTTTGTTCTCCCCGCCATAACCTTCCCCAAAACACTGCCTGAAAATGAAGTTTACTTTGTGGCTGGTCACAACAACCAATGCTGGACTCTCATTTTTGTTTCCAAACTGGATTGTTGCCTTGGACAAAGCGGGGAGACCATGCACATTTTCTGAAAGCGGAGAATTATTTATTTTATATGAAGCCAATCAGTTTCTGCTTTGGTAAAAGGAGTAAATAAACCTTACACCAGCGAGAGGGGGTGGGGGGAGCTGAAGGAAACCAAAGTTCACAAACAGCAAGAACGAGGGATGGTACAAGAAGGTTAGAAATGGAGAGTGGCCAAGAGCTGGCGTCAACTCACTCTGCTGAACGAAACAGAACAAAACAAAAACCCCAGCAATTTCTAAATTAACGGTGGGAGAAAGAAAATTATGTTCATGAATTTGTCCTTGTAAACTTCGATTTTCTTGCAGTGCAATTTATTGTGGTTAAATTTTGCCTACATCAAAGAATGAACGCGTGTATTCTTTCTCTCTCTCCTGGTGGGGGTCCACATTAGATAAACACAGCAGCATGTGCCAACTCCCAGCCTCAAAAGCTGTGTTTTTGTGTGTTTATCACGATTGGGTGGACTTTTCTTTTTCTTTTTTGGTCATGGATCTGGGTTTGCCAGGTATTTATCTCAGTGCTTGCTACTATCTCTTCTCTATCACACGCTCCTCACTCTCTGAGACATTCCACTCCATTGCCTGGGCTAGCCTGTAAAGGTCAAAACACATCATTACACCTGCTACCGGAAACGATAGTCCAGTGCCTTAGTTGCTTTCCTTATTATTATTATTATTATTATTAATCTTTTCTTTTTTTAAGGGACGGGGCAATAATAATTAAAAATAAAAGAACAATCAGAAGTTAGAGAGGGAACAAGGGGACCGGGAAAGGGCCAGGGACCGAAGGGGGAGGGGGGAGCCCCGCGCTCTGCCCCCTCCCCCTGCTCGAGTTCACTGGACGGGCGTCTGCACCCCGTGGTGTGGTGGCGTGTCCCTACTCCCCGTACACATCCTCGGCGCCCGGCAGTGTCCCTCCGGGAGGGGTCATCCTTTTCTCTTTCTGTCTCCTGTTACAAAACCAAACTCTCACCACCTCCTTCTCCAGCTGTAAGCTGTCCGCGAGGGAGGTGATCTCCTGGGCCGAGGGCTTGGGGCATTTGAGGAAATGGCTCTCCAGAGCCCCCTTGACGCTCACCTCGATGGAGGTCCGCTTTTTCCGCTTGCGCCCCTGCGCTGCGATCTTGTCTATGCTCGTGGGGCTGCCTGAGGACGAGTCCGCCTCCTCCAACCACTTGTTCAACAAAGGCTTCAGCTTGCACATGTTCTTGAAGCTCAGCTGCAGGGCCTCAAACCTGCAGATGGTGGTCTGCGAGAACACGTTGCCATACAGGGTGCCCAGAGCCAGCCCCACGTCCGCTTGGGTAAATCCCAGTTTGATCCGTCGCTGCTTGAACTGCTTGGCAAACTGCTCCAGGTCATCCGAGGTCGGCGTGTCCTCGTCCGGAGTGCGGGTCGTGGTGCGCGCCGGGGTGGCCGGGCGGACCCTGCGGGGGCGGCGGCGGCGGCGGCTGCTGGTGTGGGTGCGAGTGCGGGTGCGGGTGGTGGTCGGCGTGGTGCGGCTCTTCGTGCGCGTCCCGCAGGCCGTGGTGGTGCAGCCCCGCAGGCTTGCCCGCCGGCGCCCAGCATGCCGTTCACGGTGAAGCTGGGCTGCGAGTAGAGCAAGCCGCCGTTGGACGCTCCCATGGAGGGCGGGAGGTGCGCTGCAGCGGCTGCGCTCCGCCATGCCCCGGGCCCCGGGTGGTGGTTGGCTGCGTGGTGCACCAGATGCGGCGGTCGCTGCTGCTGCTGCTGCTGTTGCTGCTGCTGCTGCTGCTGTTGCTGCTGCTGTTGCTGCTGCTGGTGCTGCTGTTGTAGGGCGCCCGGCCCGTGCAGCTCGTCGCCGCGGCCGCCCTGCTGAACCACCACGGAGGGCTTGATGTCCGGCTGGCCCAAGGGGCTGGTGGACCACGGGGAGCCGTCGCCACCGCCCCCCCGCCCCCGCCGCCGCCCGCCGCCGCCGCCGCCGCCCCCGCCGCCACCGCCGTGGGACAGCGCGGTGATCCACTGGTGAGCGTGGCTGAGCGGGTGCCCGTTGCTCTGCAGCGAGCCGTAGTCGCCTTGCACCAGGCTCTGCGCCTCGCGGTAGCCCCCCGCGCCCTGCTGCATGCCGCCGGGCGGCTCGGCGTGCACGATGGAGGCGCTGGAGGTGAGCAGGCTGTAGTGGTTAGACGCTGCGGTCGCCATGACTCTCGGAGCCGGACTGAGCGCTCCGGTTAAAGGAGCCGCGCATTTGACAGTTACTTTTTCGCCTCGGGCTCCTCTCTTCGCTCGCTCTTTTCTCTCTCCTCTCTCTCTCTTTCCCCCAGCGGGCAGCTCCGACGCCCGCTCCGACGCCTTCTGTTGCTGCTCCAGCTAGTACTGCTTCTGCTGCTGCCGCCGCCGCCGCCTCCCCGCCCGCCCTCGCTCTCTTTCTCCTCTCCCTCCTTCTTGCTCTCGCTCACTCTCAGACTAGCTCCGAGCTCCCCTCTCTCCTGCTCTCTCCAGCTCTCTCCCGCTCTCTTGGCAGCGCCGGCTCGCAGCGGCACGCGCCTGGGCCCCGCCCCCTCCGCCCCCTCCCATTGGCTCTGCGCCCTTTGATTTACGTGGATACCGCTAGCAACCTCCCAGGCCGGCGCCGCTGATTGGCAGAGAACTGCCCCCCCGCTTCCCTCCCCGCCCCGCCGCCGGTCGCCGAGTCCTTTTTTAGCCCTCCTCCAGTCCCCTCCCAGGCCACTGATTCAGATCCTGAGTTCTCACCTCCCCTTGTCCCCCTCCCGGGGCCTCCTCCCCCTCTAGAATGGGCCCCGCCCCCCATCTGTCTCCCCTGCCATGAAGCCGGGCGGGGCGGCCCCAGCGTTCTTAGAGACCACAGCCACTTGGAAGAGGGGGGTCCTCTCTCTCTCTCTCACTCTCTCTCTCTCTCTCTCTCTCTCTCTCTCTTCTCTTTCTCTGTCTGTCTCTGTCTCTGTCTCTCTGTCTCTCTGCCTCTCTGTCTGTCTCTGTCTCTGTTTCTGTCTCTGTCTCTGTCTCTCTCTCTCTCTCGCCCCCTTGTAGGGCCTGGAGGTGAGGTTGGGGGGGGTGGGGGGTGGGATGAAGACGGAGGGAAAGAAAGGAAAAGCAGCACCAAGCCAGGAGTCTAATTTTTAATGCATCTTAGAACAACACACACAGAGACGCACGCGCGTGCCATGCGCGCGCGCACACACACACACACACACACACACACACCAGCGATTCTTAAACCTAGAGCCAGAACCCAGTTTTGTCACCCTACTGAAGTCCCTCTTCCCCACCCTACTCCACCCCTGGTTGGAAATTCAGTGCCCCGGCGCTCCTTGTCTCCTGGTGTGTGAACACTTTTGCTCCAATAAAGATTCTTTCCTTCCCTCCTTCCTCCATCACCGGCTCTCTTCCCTTTTTGGTTGCAAACCCAATTGTCTCCCAGTCCCTTAGAGATAGGACACCGCGAGAGGCGGGCTCAGTGAGCTAGGCGGTCTGCAAGGGACTCCTGCTAAGGCGCAGAGTTGCCGGCTCTGACAGCGCGGCGGTCTGGACTGAACACAAAACAAAACAAAACTCTCCAAGTCGCTGATTCGCAGACTCGGGCGCGCTCCCAGCCTTTGGTTTAGGAAATTGGGGGCCGGCGCGGCAGCACCTTGCCCCGGCGCGCGAGGTGTGCTGGGCCGCCCTGCGGTGCGGGCGTGCAGAGCCGCGCAGCAAACCGAGCCGCGGGGGAGGCGCGCGCTTCCCCGCGAGGCGAGCGCTTTTCCGTGCAACTTTCTCCCTTTACTATTTCTAAAGGGAGGAAGAATGTGTGAAGGAAAATAGGTTGAGGCTAGGGAATCTTCCTCGTTTGTAACTTCGGCGGGCGTCAGCGGGTGGGACGCTTAAACTCCTGCTCTCCCGCGCTGGACAGAGAATCCCCCTAGTGAGTCTTCAGACATGAACTATGGGGGCAAGACTGCTGGCCCGGGAACGGACGGCGCCGCTGTAAGGAGCATTGCTGCTTAGTGCTGTAAGGAGCACTGCTGCTTAGTGCTGCGAGCTCCCTCGGCCATCCGGAGCAGGTGCCCTCAGCGAGTTTTGGGGCCAGAAACCGGCATCAGAGAAACTCGGAGCTTAACCAGCTTGCAGCAGCGGGATCCCAAAGCAGGGCCAAGGGTGCGGTTTCCCATACAGCGAATCCAATCAGTAGAAAGTTGCTGCAGGAAAAGACGGGGGTGGGGGGGCGGTGTAAAGGGGTGAAATAAAGGCTCCAGAGGACTTGAAACAGCCCATCGCCCACCCTTGCCCCTGCTCGTGTAGACCTAGAGCTGGCGGTGCTTTTGGTGGTGATTTTGTGCGGAAAGCCAAATCGACGCTCAGGGGGGAGTACTTTGGGGCCTCTGAGCATCTTAATCTAGACAGCAGAGTGGAGGGCCAGAGAATTCATCATGACTAACGAGGAGCGAAGCTCTTTGGGGAGTGGCTGAGCTGTTTATAAATCACCACGTTGAGCACCCGCTCGGGCAAGGCGCTTTGGCGGAGAATTTCCACGTGCCCTGTGTTTATGAGGGCAGTGTGTGCGCGCGCGAGAAACAGGGGCGGGGAGGGAAGAGCCCACTGGCCACCCGCGGGACGGTCATGTCTCCCCACGCGCGCACCCGTGCGGCCAGGCGAGGACACACAGCGCGTGGCGCCCGCCGCCAGCGCAAGCGCGGAACCGCTCGTCCGCGCGCCGGAGGGGTGCGAGAAATCCCAGAACTTTGTCCGGCTGCGGGGGGCGGGGGAGGAGAAACAAGCCAGATCTCGGAGCGCGCAACCGCGGCTCTAGGACAGCGAGCGAAGGGGCCGGGCGGTGGACGGGATCGCCTCCCTCCCGGCCGCAGCCCAGAGCCTCCGGCGGCCGGCGCGCGGTTCTCCGGCTTGGAGGAGCGCACAGACGTCTAGCCAGCCGCCTCCGAGCCTAGCCTCCGGGTTCTTGTTCAACCTCCACCCCCACAGCTTTTCTGCCATTCCTGCCCCTGCCCCTCCCCCGTCCCACCTCTCCAGACTCAGAACTGCGAGCTCCCCAGATGGAAGAATCCAACAGCCGGGAAGGGTCGCGTCCGGATGCTCAGGCTCCCCACCCCCTCCCCTTCCGGGGCAGGTGTCCGCTTTTCTCCGGATTTGATTTCACGTTTCTCAAGGGACAAGGCCCTTTGCAGCCCGTGGGACGATACAGTCGAGGAAAGAAAAAAGGTTTCAGATGCCTCTCCGAGGGAACCGAGGCGGCTGGGCTCGGAGTCAGTTTATAATCGTCCCTTTACCCTCCTCTCTTTCTGCCCTCCTCCCCCAGAACGCCCGGTATGGGGGTGCTGTTGTATGGGGTAGGGGTGGGGGGCAGCAAAATAGACTTGCACGTGCACAGTCAAACTTCTGCCTGTGATGGGTCAGCATAGGCGGTCTTGGCTTGGGGATTGTTCCTTGTTGCCTGCCCAAGTTTACTTACCCCCAATTCCTCCACCCCTTTTTTGCTGGCAGGCCACAGAGCTGAATCGTTCCCAGCAGGGTAAGCCCCCGTGGTTTTATCGGAATAATACACCCAGTAAATACCAGGCACCACACAGGACAATACTCTACCCCTGCACCTCAGTCGCAGACCCTACCCCCAGCCCTGAAGATGGACCAATCACCGGGCGTGCACCATAGCTCAGGGGACCCCCGAACCCCGCGCGCCAGCCCCAGTAGCCCGAGGCCCGGTTGGCACGAACCGGGTCCCTAGTAGTCGCTGCCTCCCTGGCCGGCTCCTCCCCAGAGCTCCGGTAACCGAGGATCTTTGCTGTTTAACTCCCGATGGGGTGCCTTTGTTCGTAACCCCTTCACACCGTCGCGGGCGCGTTTCTAGGCGCTGACCCCGCCAGAACCCACGCTGCTTAGCTGTCAGTTTTTCTCCATCCGCTTACAAACACGTTGAAGGTGTCTCCGGGAGACTCCTCCAGGTTTTGATTCAGCTCATTCTCTTTCTCTGTTCAAAGCAGCTGTTCAAATACAGAGGCTGCTTACGTTGACGTGGAGAGGATTTCAAACAACCCTAAAATGCTTTGAACTGACAAGGTGTCTTGCTAGCTCCCTAGCTCCGGCAGGGCTTCCCAAGATCACTCGCTAGGACAATGGCTGAGCAGGCTGTTCACGCAGGCCTAGCTGCCTGGGGCACAGACTGCGGGGTCTCCTGGGCCCCATCTGCGCAAACAGACTCCCTGGCACCCAGAGGAGAGATCCTGGTTATGACGCCAGTGTCTCTTCGCAGTGGGCTTGACGAAGACGAAGACCGAGTCTCCTCGGCATCTGGGCTCAGACTGGTCTGCAAAGGGTGTGGGGGTGAATTTCCTGGAGATGAAACAACTCAGTTTATCAGAGCTCAATTGGAAAGACCCATAGATATTCCCCACTGTGCCACTCTTCTCGGGAAAGGGAGAGGAATCCGGTTCACATAGCTCACACCCCCTACCTTGCTCTAAAGCCCCAAAGTCGTCACCTGAGTAACGGTAATGGTTTCAATCTATGCACTCTAACTTGTACTCGAGTTTATTAATTCACTCATCTAGTAAACAGACTTATTTCACTTATTTCTATACACGTTTAGAGGGCAGAAAATACCACCATAATCACTTCCATACACAGAACCGAAAGGACAGTTATTAAAACAGGTGAGATATTAATCTGATAGATCCTAGTGTGAATACCCTCTCCCCCCTACAATAATAAGATTCAGGAAACAAAGAGTTTCCCTTCCCCCACCCCCCAAGGTGACTACTGGTTTAAACAAGGATAAAACTGCTTAGTGATGTTTCCTTTCTAACTTATTCACCTTGAAAAAGAATAGTTTGGTTTCCTATTTCCCCTCCAACCTTCATTCCTATGCTTTCTGCTTTCCTTTTAGCCCTCGAGCAGCTATTTTATCTAAGAAAGAGCTTCCCTTATTTGAATGGAACTTCTTTGCTAAAGGCCTACAGACTGTCAAAACTGAGGCTTCCACTTCAGAGTCGCAGTTTTAAACAGCCAATCTGCACAAAAAGGCGGTTAACTACTTTAATGAAAAATCACTTAGACTTCAACAACTTTAGGCTGGGGATGCATTTATAAGTAGCATAGAAATTGAACATCCAAATTCCTGTGAGACACAATAAACCTTTATTTTACAAAAGGACAAAAATTAATATTTTAATTATGTAGAAGCACATTGATTCCTAAACAGAAATATCCCCTAGATTAAAAAAAAAAAGACTTTTCTACATCATTGCACAAGTTCCTAAATGTGCTTGTGTCTTCATGTGACAAAAGATCTTGGAGAAAAACAAACTTTTTTCTTGTTGAAAGTTGAAGTCCAGATTCTTTCTGTGCTTGAAAACTCTGAATTGGTCCATATCTCACATACAAACAATTCTAGTTTACCTTCATTGCTATGTGAGCTATGTGAGATGTAAGATTTTGGTTTCAGTATTTGAAATAGGATCATTTGAATACGTGGATATTAATCTCTTCTTTTTTCTTCCCAGTTCAGAATCTCATTGTTAAAAATGATGCTCCCTCTACCCCCCCTTTGGTAGTTCTCATCAAATAGTTTTATGGCCAAGCATGGCTTGAAGACTTCTAAAATCACATCACCCAGGCAAGTCTAGCTGTTTCATGGCTTACTGTGAGTAATGTATCAAAGGAAACTGCTAAATTTTAAATGTGCAAAATTTTAAGCATGCATATGAGGCCTTATGGAGGAAGAAGTCATTCCATCAGGGTGCAAATAAGTTCTATTTGGAGTTAATACAGCTTGCTTATGTTGAAATAATCAGAAACAGCACAGAACAGACGATTGGTGACTCCTAGTTCCCTTCCTGAAATTTCGTTTTCAAATGACTAACAGTTCAATGGTTTCATCATAATAGAGCCCAAGGTGTGTGCCCACCCCCCCTTACAGTAGGTGGATAGTTGGCCACCAGGAGGGGATGGCATCTCTTTGATAAATTAAAGTGATTTCTACTGAAACCTCCTTAGCTCTAAAGCATTTGGAATTGTTCTCAGATAAAGCTCTTGCCGTAATCTCTTCCCTCTCTTATCCTCTGGAGCAATCTGAGAAGATGAAGGAGAGGGCGAGAGCCCCTACACACCTGCGCACAGGCGCGGGGTGAGGAGAGTGGGAGGGGGCATCCTCGAGCGTTTCCCCTGGCGAGGTGTCCAAAGGCTTTGGGTTAGGTTTCCAGCCCTGGGAGGAAATAAGACTGCTTTGGGTGGGTAGAGATTAAACGTCGGTTTTCTTATTCTAACTGCAGAGAACAAGGATGCAAATCCTTTCCAAAGTGAACAGTGCACTTAACAATTGCGCTGTTAGTGACGGGGAGGGGCGCTGCCCCAAGATATATATTTTTTCCCTTCTTCTTTTCGAAAACAGCCAAAGCAGTAATAGCTGTGGGCCAGACCCCTTCCAAGTTCCAAGACTAGTTCTCCGGGAACTTGGGACTTCAATAAAAGTTCGAGATGACCGTTTTGAAAACTCAGTGGCGTGTGTGTGGGAGGGGCGGCGCTGGTGGGGGCTGGGACCTAGAGTCTGGCTTTAGCCTGCAAAAGACGCTGGATGAGCAAGTCTTAGGCAGGTTGAAGCCCTCAGAGACGCTCCCTCTGCTTGTCTTTTTCTGCGAGTTTTCAATGGTAATTTGGGGCAGCCAGGTCCCAGCATTAAATGCAAAATAGGAAAACAGGACACGGCCGAGTCACGGGCCTGATCATATTAATGCCCTGGGTCAGAGGGAGAGAATAATGAATAGGCGCCGGGCTCAGTTCGAGGAAGGGAACTTAATTAACCTTGGAAGAGTGAAAGAAAGTCAGAGATCATGGCTAGGAGCGCGGTTTAAGATGCTTATATTTACGTGAGTATAGAGGAGTGATGAAGACAGTAGTTCGCGCTGTACATGACAATAATAGTTAATTTTGTGGATTTTTTTTTCTGAAGCTCTTTTAAAAGGCGGAGTTCGGCTGCTCTGGGCCACACTAGCATCTATACAATCCAGCGGGAAACTCCGCAGCGGGAGACCTTGAGCGCGGTGGGAGGTTCTGTGTCCTGGCCTCAGCCTGCGTGGGGATCCGTCCGGCTGGGGAGCAGCGGCTGCTGAAACTCTCGCACCCTGGTCTGAACTCGGCGGGGGCAGCTAGGAGCAGCGCGGGGTGGGGGTGGGGGGGCAGGCCCGGCCCAGAGTCTCAGAGCTCCTAGGCAGGTCCCGGCTGCGATCCGGGGAAGGAAGACGAGGGCGAGAAGCGGGAGGCAGGCCATTGTCCAGGGAGGGCGCATTTTTGTCCGGATGCTGCTGGTTGCTATAGCGAGGAGGAAATCCAAACAGAAGGGCTCAGTTCGCTCCTCGGGCCTGGGAGCAGCGTTCCCTCCACTCAGCCAAAATAAAAGTGCCGCCTGGGGCTGGCACCCCTTCCCGAGAGAGCTGACTGCCGGCCCCAGGAGCGGGGCCCGGGAGGAGCTCGGCACCCAGCAAAGGGAGGGGGTCAGTGTACAACCCCACGGGGAACGGTCAGGCAGGTTACAGGCTGGGACTGGAGAAGGCAAGCTGCTCTCTCTCTCTCTCTCTCTCTCTCTCTCTCTCTCTCTCTCTCTCTCTCTCTCTCTCTCTCTCTCTCTCTCTCCCCCTCCCCTTCTATCTCTTCCCAACCCCTTCCTCCACTGCGGGTCACTTTTCCTGCCTTATTCGGCTGAAGAAAAATTTCACAACTTTCTCAAACTCGTGAAACCTTTCGAATGGGTGAACCTCGCTCTTCTGCGCTGATGGACGCGTTTCAGCATTGGAAGCGCCATCGGAGGACAGCGACCTGCACGGGGCGCAGCGCTGTAGCGACGCTGTCCCAGGAAGGAACGACAACCACCTCAGAAGAATGACCTATTATAAGAGTTTAAAAACCACTCAAAGGGAAATTTGTCTAGAAAAGAATGTAGACGAAAACCCATACATTTAAAGGAGACTCTTATTTTGCAATAGTTTAAAAAAAATGTTTTAGCTATTCAACTTCGAAATCAGTGTGTAAGGGAAGGTTACAATAAAGGCTTTTCAAGGCTTATGATTTCTCCAACGGTAGAGTTCAGGATGCCTAGAAGAAAATAGAATATTAAGTAAACTGAGAGCTCTTAGCTTTAGAAATTTTGAGTTGGTGTTGTAAAGGGGGTATTAGTTTACACTAATTCAGATTTTTAAAAAGTTAGGAATTTTTATTTGTGGGGTTAAGTTTTGGGGACAGGAAAGGACCAACAAGATAGTACTTACAAACAATAATTCTCTTTTATTCTCTTGTGACTTTGAAATTCTCTCTTCAACCTCTGTCCCTGTCTCTTACCTAGACACTTCTTGAAAAATGAGATAATTTTTATTTGACTAGAGGAAACCATTTGAAAGGCATAGTCAAAAACATTTCTTTCTTCCCTTCATATATCCTTCACAGTGACAAGTTTCTTTAAAAAAGTTCACACAAGTTTATAAGAAGTTCTTTAATTCATAATAATATTCACAGTTTAAAAAAATGCTTGAAAGAAATCATGTTAATGAAGAGAACATTTGCAGTAATTTGGTGATAATTATCAGAATCACCACATATTCGCAGAGGCTTGAACAATACGTGTTCAGAGAAAAGCAAAACACATTATTTTAATAGTCTGATATGCAAACTATGGACCGTTCAATTATGTGGCTTAATAATGCATACATGATGTGATCTTGTTATTGGGATGGGAAGGTCTGTGGTGAGTCACAGCTAAGTCCAAGTGTGCTCTCACATCCAGTAAAATCCATTGCCATGGATCAGGGGCCCCTGCCAAACTGCATTTAAGAGAATAAAAATTAATGACTGAGAATTTGAGCGTTAAATTAACATCAATTATATGACCTGCATGCTGGAAAGATTAAATTTCTTACGCCCTAATTAGATAACGTCTCCTCATACATCAAACAATTTTCAAGTTTCAAGAAGCACAATGCAAGATGGGGAGAAGCAGTAGGTTGGGGTTTTCCTTCTTTGAGGGTGAGGTGGGAGTGCTGAGCCACCGTTTGGACACCTTGTCCTTTCCTTTCCTTCCCTGGCTCCACCAGCAGAAGCCCTGGAACGGAGGTCTTATGAAGAAAGGCTTTTTCTTTCACCTCAAAGGGAAGTGGGGAGCTGGAAAGAAGGGGGTTGGAGGACCCCTTTAGAAAAAAGAGCATCAGAAAGATCCTTTGAAACTGCCACCTGTCACAGAAGTAGGAAAACTAGATGGCAGGGACCCTGTTCACTCCCACCTAGGAGAAGAGTTGCTGAAAAGCAACCCTGCGCCGCCTCTACTGTAGAAATGTCTAACATGGAAGCGCGCGGATGCAACCCCAGCGCTGTGTTTAGAAAACTTTTCTTGGGGTCTCCATCAAAAAGGCACTGGTGCTCAATTCTGCCCTGAAGAGGCTTGTCCGAAACTCACATCATTGTCGGACCACTGGCACCCATGACTGGAGATCACATAGTGTCTGACCAAGTATTGGGGTGTTGGTGACACCGGTCTGGAAGGGGAGTGGGTAGGTAGGGAGCGAGTCCTCTCCCTGGGACCTGATAAAGGGACAAGGAAAGGCCAGGGTTAGGACAAGCAGTCCCTTACTTCTCCCAGGACAGACTGTCACGGTGGCGCACCTCTGTCCCTAATGTGGGCTGTGTGTGTGTGTGTGTGTGTGTGTGTGTGTGTTTATGCGAGTGTGTGTGTTGGGAGGAGGGTGGGAGTGAGCGCTGGGGGGTACGGGGGGGTCTCTGGGTTCAGTAGAAAGCATCTATGTCAGTTTGGGTGGGAGCCAACTGGCAGCACAAGGATTTACATTCCTGGGATTAGGAATCGGACTTTCCTATTGGACGTTCCTTGTGGCCCCAGACCCTTCATATTTTCGTCCTTCCCTCACTCATCGCTTTCTCGAGGGATAGGAAAGAATGTTGGGGATCTTTTCAGATAGTTGCCCAGAGTCCAGGGCGGGACATGCCGAGCAAGATTAAAACCTCAAGGCGGCCGACTCTAAAACACTCAGAATAGAGTTTTCACGTGTCAGTGTTTCCATTCAGCCACTTTCAGGCTTGGGGAGCGAGGGGGAAGGGTAGGCATGCGTGAGCGCGGGTCCGACGAGGCCCTAACCAGTGTGTCTAGAGGCGAGAAAAGCTAGGTTGATAGGAAAGGTCAGAGGAGGGGGCTCAGTTTGCAGCTTCCCCTTCCAACAGTGGTGCGGGGAACTCGGGGGGGCCCTCAGAAAGGGGTGCACCCCGGCGTCTGGGGACTCAGAGGCGCTGGCCAAGGCTGCAGGCGGGGCGGATTCCTGCAGCCGCGCGACCGCAGCGCGCTGCCCAACACACGCTCAGACTTGGCAGTTCTTTAGAGCCAACTCCGAGTCCCCGGTGAAATCCGATCTCAGACTTGGCATGGACCAGAAAGTGAGCCCACCCCTTCTTTGGAGCTGGAGCTCTCCCCTAGCTTGTCGCGCGAGCCCGGGGCCGTGGCTTTGTGGTGCGGCCAGGCGGAGGTTGCGCCCCGAGCTCGGCAGGGGGCCCGGGACTAGGCGAAGGAGGGCTGCTGCGAAGTTTGCACGCGAGTTCGCGCCCCCCTTCCCCCACTCTGCCTCCCTGCGGCTTGCTGCTGGGGCTTCAGAGGCAGAATATCATGGGGGGGGGGAGTTGGTGGTAATTAAGGTGAGAGGGGGTGAAAACTGATAAAAGATCATCCGTCTCGCCTTCTCCGCCCTCCTGGCCCGGTCTCCGCGAAAAGAGAGGTAGTTGTGTCCTTTGGAAGAGAAACGCTCTCTGGGCGGGTGCGCAGATTTTGAACTGTCCAGAGGTTGTGGCAAGAACTTCCGGAGCCCGGGTCTTTCCTTGCACCGGGAGAAGTGGCCACTGGCTCACCCGTGGCTCCTTCTCCCCCCTCTCAGCGGCGCTTTTGGTTTGAAGCATGCTTCTCCGTTGCACCGACACCCCGACCCCCTCCCTGCTCCCAGCGTGCCTTTGCTCGAAATGGTTATTCCTTTTTAGAAATTGAAAAATCAATACTAGTTTAGCCTCTTCCGTGAGATGATGCCCTGTCTAACCTTACAGTGAGGAACGGGCCGAAGGCAGGGTTTCAGCCCCTGGAGAATTTTACATAGAAATTTACAATGAACGGTACTTGTGAGAGCGGCTGAAGCGTTCCTGGGTTAGTAGCGTTGCTGCCAGAAAGCCCAAGACACACCTCTTACGTATTCTGTTTGGTTATGGTTGGCGTTGGTTAAGAGATTGATCAGAAGCATGCACGGTGGGTGTTTATTCTTCCTGTTTTCTTAAACCACGTCTTGGATGGCTTCCTGTTAGTTTTCAGATGCCATTTGCAGCACAGACAGATTTCATATGCCTACTGCAGATTGTCTTGAAAGTTCTAGTTTAAAGAGCATTATGTAAGCCTCTCTCTATTTACATAAGAGCTTTAACTCAAACCTCTCAGAAAACCATTTATTACCAACTGAAACCTATCCAGGGGAGCGTATAACCGACCTGTATCTTTATGATACTCTCAAGAACAGCAGTAGTTCATTCTTTTGGAAAAAAAGAAAAAAGTAGATGCAACAAAGACTTGGAATATTTTGCATTTTTATTCAGCTTGGTTTTATGTCTTGTGGGTTATTCTTAAGCTTATTTCAGGCACTGGTGACATTTATAAGATACACTTTCCCTCTCTGTGGCCAGCATTTATCTAGGCTACAGAGCCCTCCCGGTCTCCCTTAAGTTTAATCTCAGTCATGAGAACAAGTGTCCTTTAGTTGGAAGAATCAATTCAATATAGATTCTACTGAATTCTAAATTACTAAAAAGGTTGGTTCATGAGTACATAAGCTCTATAAATGAAAGTCAAGCAATAATAAAAATTTCTCTTTCCTCTTTATTGTCCTCACCTCCATCACATTCCCCTTCTCTCCCACAGATAACCTCTGCTAATTCCTTTTATGTGGAGACAGGACATACAGTCATAAGGTAATAAGGAGTTCCCAACTGGAATACTATAAGGAAGGACAATACCTTGCCCCAAACCACATGGAAAACTAGTTTGTATGTATTTGCTCTGTTCTGTATTGCTTTAGTGGGAAAATGATCACCCCATTCATTTAAACACTGTCACTCTAATACTAATAGAACACAAGTTCTGGGGACATCTAGTAGATACTTAGATAATTCACTATTAGATGACTATTAGATAATTAGAATAGTTCAAGAGCTCTTAGAGTCTGACATTTATCTTACAGGTGGCTCTCTTCAATTCAAGAAAATTCTTCTAAGATAGACCTAGGACAGATACTATTGTTCCAAGGCAATATCTTCAGCATGGTCCCTAGGGAAAGGGGCTAGTTTATCCAGTATTCTTCTTTTTTTTTGTCTTTTTTTTTTGACCTTTTGGACCACACCAATCAGTGCTCAAAGGTTTTTTCCAGGCACTTCACTCAAGAATCACTCCTGAAGGTGCTCTGGAATGGTGGGGCTTGATCAAACCCAGAAGACTGATCAAGTGCAAGGCAAATGCCCTACCATAGTACTACCGGTCTGATCCCTCCTAAACATTCTTATATTGTGTGGTCTTTCCGTTAACATGATAAATTTCAAGCAGACAGTTTGTGTTCTGGTGTCCTATCACCTATCATCCTTTTTACTCTTTCCTGTCACTCTTGTCACACAGTTCTAGGTCTGTCTTTCATATATAATGTGTGTGTGTGTGTGTGTGTGTGTGTGTGTGCACATGAGCGTGCCTGTGTGGTGGTAGTTTGGGCCACAGGTGCTCAGGGGCTATTTCTAGCTCTGTTCTAAGGAGTGAACCTCAATGGTGCTTGGGGTACTGGAGTTTCAAACCAGGGTCAGCACATGCAAGAGAAGCTTCTTACTCTCTGTACTATCTCTCTCTGTACTATCTCTGCTCAACATATTGTTTTCTTTTTTGGCCTCACTCAGTGGTGCTCAGGGCTTAATTCTGGTTCTGCACCCAGGTATCACTCCTGGCAGGGCTCAGGGAATTATATATGGTGCTGGGGGGTTGATCTTTGAGTCTGCTGCATGCAAGGCAAGCACCATACAGGCTGTACTATTGCTCTGATCCTCCCTGGCCCAACATTATAACTTAGTTTATTATTTCTGAGTGTCTCTTCACTGTTGCAAGGTAAACAATACAAAGATATTTAATCTGATAAATAATAAGAGAGATTTATGGGTTATTCAAAAGCATCATAAAGGTCTATATAATAGACCCAAAACAGTGATCTCAGTAGTGAAATTTGAATTCAAGACTATGGTTGACAGATGGGGTAAGATATTTTTAGGCAAGAGAAATTTTCAGCATTCCTAAATGATAGCCACATGACCACAAGTCACCTTTTTGTCCTGTCTTTAAAAAGCAGTTCTACTTCTGTTATCTATCCACAAATAACAGGTCTACTAAAAACAAACACACATGGGATGCTGGAATTCCCGCCCTAGATGGGTGCTGGAACACTGTATGACCAAAACCCAAATATGAACTTTTTAATTGTATATCTTTGTAATTGCAAAAATAAAAAAAATTAAAAAAAACAAACACACAAACAAAAAAGTGTGTGGCATTATGGAATTTTAAATTAGCTATTGAGCAAAATTGGAAATAAATTTTGGCGATTAATGTTCTGTTGAAGAATTTAATTCTTCTAGTAAAAATTCCTTGAATTGGACCTGGAACTTGAAGAGGGTGACCCATGATTGACCAATGAAATATTTGCATTTCACAGTGATTGGTTCAAGCCAATCAAGACCAAAGAGCTTGACCCTCCTAATTTTGGTCAGAATAATGAGAAAGGAGAAAAAAAGACAAAATTCTGATTACTTTATATACTAGCTTTCATCTTTTATAAGCCCTGTTGTGGAGAAAATATCTTTGTAAGAAACCAACACAGAGGAATGCTAAAGACAGAGTAGCATAATGCAGTATAATTAAATCCCTGGTTCAACTGTGACTAAAGTCTACCCTTAGATATTTTTTGCTATGTAAGCCAGGACACCATACACCATTCCTTTCTTTTGCTCAAGTTAGTTTTTTGTCACTTGAAATGAAAATAGCTATGGTTTTTTTTATTAACCTTATACCCTTAAATCCAGAAGATTGATTAAACTCTTCATTTCAGTTCATGGCACAATATAATTGCTGGTTCATGGCATAGTCCATACCATAACTTTTACTTTTTTTCCAATTTTGCTCCCTCCCTTTCTTCTCCTTTATCCCTACATGTTATCCTGATTCCTGTCTTTATTATAGGTCACATTTCTACCAATATGTTTGTATGCATTTTTGATAATGCATATTGCTTTTTGGGTCACTCCGGTGATGCTCAGGGGTCACTTCTGCCTCTGCACTTAGAAATTACTCCTGGCCACGTGGTGCAAGGCAAATGCCCTACCTGCTTTACTATTGCTCCAACCCCACATATTGCTTTCCTGAAGAAAAATTTAATTTGTATAAATGACATTGTGTTAGGTATATTACTGTCTCTTTATTGTTGGATGTGCATATCTAATATATTGCTATCCATCTTGTATATACTAGTCAATTTATGATAGTTAAAAAAGGCAATGGTAGAGAACTTAGTTACATAGATATTGGAAAACTGAAATTTCAAAACCAAAAACTAATGTAAAGTAGTGTAATAATCGAGAGAAGAGTAGGAATAGGAGAAAATATCAATGAGTAGAAAAATTAATACTTTGAAATTTGGAAAAGAAATCCAGAGTAGTGGGATTCAGATTTCCACTTAGCCAGCCATGTTACCTTGAAGTGAGAGGATAATCTTAAAGACTTGAGACTCAAACCTCGGGAGACATTGGCAACCGTAGCTGGTCCATCTGACAATGCTGTTGCTTCTGGGAATGTCAAAAAATGTTGGAGGATAAGGTACAATGTTGCTGCCAGGGTGAAGTTACTTCCCTTGGGTACAATGACAGGAAGAACAAGAAAATAGAAAGGAACAAGTCCTTCTGCTTTCTCCATGCATTCCTGTCTCCCGCTGGGATCTTCTTTAGACAGAATTTAATAAGGATTCAATGACAAAGCAATCTGAAGAATATCAGTCTGGGTTGTGCAAAGCTAGATGTAGAAGAGGAAATTTGGAGTTAAAGAACAGTGGTAAAATAGTATGCTTTTACACATATCAGAACTTTTATATGGTAATAACTTTTTTGCTTCTGTCTAGTAAGATGTAACCATCCTTAATCAGATACTTCTTTTACCATTTTATCTCTCCCTCACTCTTCCAGTTTTCCAACAGGTAATGTTTCTATTTATAGACACTGAATTAGTCCTTGATTTCAGTTACTTAAGTAGTAAATCCTAAGTTTAACTATCACCTGCATCCCACATATAAAATAGTAGAGATCAAAAAGAAATATCAAATACACAAAATAAGCAAATAAGAAAATGTTGAATTGTGACTATCCATATTTTAAATTTTTATAAGTTTATTGTGAATACTTGAAATTTCTTTCTGTACTACCAATTCCATGTTTGGCTTTCAGTCAGTACTTCAGTTAGTATTTTACCTGACCACTGGATCCATTTGTGAAAATTTTCAACTCTTAGTGGTTCAGATATTTTTTTGGAAAACATCTTTTAATTTTTTTCTCATACCTTTTATTCTTGAAAATAAAAATTTGAGGAGGCACGTCAATGGCTCCCCTCTTTCATTATTTACATTGTATAGCAATAACTTTCTGTTTAGTGACACTAACCCTCCTTTGGGTAGCTTGAGTAATGTTCTGTCTTATCAACTGATCCCAGTGAATCTCAAATAGGTGATAATTATCACTTTTGGCTCAGTGGAACAATGATGGACTCTAATGGTATAAACATTCCTCCTATGGAATCTAGACCACTAAAGCAGCAGAGCACAAAATTGTGGGTCTGAAAAGGAAAACTGCTAGAGGGTCACCAGATGGAATAGTTACATTGATTCCCAGATCCCTGATTCACACCATTGGAGAAACAGCACCATATGTTGTTCACAGATTCAAAGCATTATGAAACTGTATGCATTTTATAAGACATAGCTCCAAACTTTAGAAACTTCTTAATTGGAGTGGTAAGTATTATTCATAGACTATTTCCCCGTCCTGTCATGTAAATACGTGGAGCGTCCATTGCATCTAGGTGATGGGGGGGTTGTGGTAGAACCCAGTGAATTCTATGGACATGACTTCATTATTGTCATTCTTATATTTTGTTCAATTCTTTGGTCAAAAGTACTATGGAATTAAACATGTTGCATTGAATATAGTGAATAAGGCTTTCTGGAAGTCCATAGTGATGCTTCTGGCTGTAGCACAGAGTATACCAAAGGGAAATCCATTTATAGAATACAGGTACATTGACATTAGGACAAATTGTGGCCAAATTCACGAGATAAGGGATATTACTTAATCAACACACCACTAAGTGGGAATGTTGCCAATGGGAATCTTAGTGCTGGTATCTGTGGTTGGCAGTTTGTGAATTCTACAAATGACAGTACTAGATCAGTCTGGATGGAGCGAAGCTCATTTTGTTGAGCTAATGCATAGTTACTACTTCTTTCATCACGACTACTTTACATTTATTTACTCTGCAATCACTTCAGTTCTTGGGGAAGAAGCTACCTGATTTATATAAAATATTTCATCAAATTTAGCCAAATGAGAATCTCATTTGAATTCTTTGACCTTTGTTGAATGGATATCTTCATACTTCTGAGTGATAGTTTTCTGAGATTCTGAGTGTCTGTCCACAATCATCATACCAAGTCTTTCTTGCCATCGCTAATCTTCTCCTTCTATTTCTCCTTCTTTTCCCCCTCTTACTCTCCTCCTCCTCCTCTTCCTCCTTTTGTGATGATGGCATGGTGATTTACAAAGTAGTTTATAATAGAGTTTCAGGCATATATAAATGTATTATTTTGTCCTTAACCATTAAACTAAACTACTGGTCACTGTCTATGATTTAGAATCATAGCTATATATAGTTCTGCCAAAGGGGACAAAAAATCCTGCTATAATTTCTTCTCATTTGGAGTATTTACCTTCACTACTATCTTGAAGGGCTATACTTGATTAAGACTACAATGATAGGGGCCAAAGCAACAGTACAGCGGGTAGGGTATTTGCCTTGCTCCTTTCCAATCAGGATTTGATCTCTGGCATCCCATATGGTCCTCTGAGCACTGTCAGAAGTAATACCTGAGTGCAGAGTCAGGAGTAATCCCTGAGAATCCCGGGTGTGGCCCCCAAAAAACCAGAAAGTAATGATATGCTTATTTCTGATAATTGAATTATATAGATGGAATTTTAAAAATTAGATAAAAACCAAATGATTAAGAAACAATTATATCAGCAAAATCTTTCAACTTTGTCATGCACTTGTTAGCCAGTCATATTCACAGATCCCACCCATGGTCAAGGGGAGGCAATTAGAAATTAGTGTTGGTCAGTGAGGGTCATCTTATCTTTCCCTAGTATTATATTTTTATTATTATATTTTTTGGGCCACACCCTAGCCATGCTTGGGGCTATTCTTAGATCAGTACTAGGGGTGGTGGTGGTATATGTAGATTCAGGGATTACACTTTAGCCTATTGAGCTCTTTCTCCAGCCCCAATCGTCAATTAAAACTTTTTCAGGAAGTGCATCCTTAATATTTATCGATCTTTATATGTTTAGATCATTTGTATTATTGATGTATATGACTGATTGCTGCTTTGCCTCTCAGGGTGCGCATTTATTATGTTTGATTTTGCTGTTCTCTCAGTTTATGGATACTTAACTAGCTTCTAAACTTTAGCCACACCCAGAAAATAGGTGTTCATATTTTTCCTTTGATATCACCAAGATGAGGGGGCATTCATGAAATTTTACTTGGGTAAATCTATAAGATGTCCTAAAATGTGCGTTCAAAACTGAGAAAGAAAATACATCAAATAATCAAGTAAATAATTTGATGTTTAAGTTAACTCAGACACATGGGGCAGAGCTGCTACAGGCTCTCCCTGTGCTCAGTTGATCAGAGGCATCCAGGAGGGAAGGCGGGTTCTAGCTCTGGTCTGCCATCCCAACAGAGCCTTGCAAGAAGCCAAAGGAACCCCAACACCATGAAGGCCACCAGTTTCAACATCCAGACTCCACAGCTCCTCAGAGCTCCACCCAAGACCTCCACCCAAGACCTCCACCCAAGTAACCCAAGCTGATCTCCCCATTGCAGTTTATCAGTAAATGCACGAACTGAGAGTCTAGTACCCAGAGTATCCCACCCACAAGGCAGAGCCTGGCAAGCTACCCATGTTGTATTTGACATGCCAAATACCAGTAACAATTATAGACCTCATTCCCATGATCTGATGGAATGGTTTGAGGCTCTTCGTGTTTCTGGAGCGAGCAGATGCCCTTGGCCTACACTTGCATGGGACAGGATGTATGGAGATGTTACTGGTGCCTGCTCGAGCAAATTGGTGAACAACAGGAAGACAAGTGACAAATTAATACTTGAGTGGTTAAACTGTCTTCTTTGCTGTTTCCTATTCTTATAAGTCCAAGAAATTCCAGACAAAATATAAAAAAGATGCTTTCACAACTACTTCATGACTTTCTCTGATAGTTCAACAAAGGGCACATTGTCTAAATGGCTCTAAGTTTGTGGAGTTACCATGTTGCATATGAAGCTTTTTCTTCTATTTTTCCATTGGCAACACAAAAAAAGAACAAAATATAACCACTATTTTGACATCTATTGCACTTTTAAGAGGTTGGAGACCAGTATGGGAAGCAAGGTCCTTGCTAGCCATGACTGTGGCTTGAATTCTAGCACCACAAACCTTCACTCCTCAGCACAAAAATAGAATAGCCCCTATCTTTATTTGTGATCCTGCCCATTTTTTTTAGCTTATAAAAATCACTTTCCCTCTTATTTTATGTTCTTTCCTTTTTGGAGGTCATGCCCAGTGGTGCCTGGGAACTATTTCGAGTAGGTTGCTGAGGAACTGTTTCCCTGCAGAGCTCAGGGAACCATGAGATACCAGGGTATCAACTCTGAGGCTCTTCTGGGTTGGGCACTGTGCCTGGGGCTCATTCTACATCTAATCCTGAGGCTCTTGGATGCAACCCCTGAACCACAGCCCCTCGAGTTATATCCCGACCCTACATTCCTTACTCTTAACCAAACATTGAGTTCTTAATATATGCCAGGAACTGTGAAAATGAATAAGACACCGTGTTAAAGGATGGGGGAAAGAAAACAAATGTGGCTCTGAGTTTTCACTCTCAATGGGAAAGATGGACAGATTAATAGTATAATGTGGTCTGTCACATCTTTTAATTATTCAGTTCATTCTATTTATCGTACATCTTAATATAGAAGGCTGGGTTTTATTCTAAGCCTCTACAGCCATCGTTCTTAACCTTGGTTTCTACTAGATAACTTATGAACAAAAGCAGCTTTACACTTGAAGATAATTATTTAAGCGGTTTGAATGCTGCTTTCCACCCCATCAAGAAGTTCTAATAAGTAGCAAGGCTGAGAACAACTGCATAAGAGAACTAAAGATAATTTAAAATCTCCAGGAAATTCGTAACTTCATGGGAGAATTATAATACAATCCAAAAAACCTTCTGATGTATGTAGATGGAACAAACATCTCTGAATGCAGCAGTTATGTGTACCTAGGATGAGAAATCAACATGATGAACGACCTAAAACCTGAGCTGCGCAGGAGGAAGAGAGCAGCATGGAATGCCTTCAAAGGCATCAAAGAAATAGCTAAAAGGACAAAGAACCTCTGGCTCCGGGCACATCTCTTTGACTCCACCGTTCTCCCTGCATTAACATATGCCTCAGAGACCTGGGCCCTAAGAAAGCAGGATGAGAATGCTATTCGGGTCTCCCAGAGAGGCATCGAAAGAGCTATGCTTGGAATATCACGCCTCACTCAAGTGAGAGAAGGAATCCGGAGTTCTAACCTCCGTCGCTATTCCAGAATCAGGGACGCTGTCTCGTTTGCCAAGGCATTGAAAATCAGATGGACTGGACATATAATGCGATTTGGAGACAACTGCTGGACTAGAGCCATTACCGACTTGATCCCATGGGATGTCAAAAGATCATGTGGCCACCCACCTACAAGACAGTCAGTCTTCCTTGTAAAGACCCTGAAGGAACGGTTTGAGGCTCTTCATATTCCTGAATCAACCAGATGCCATTGGGCTACATTGGCACGTGATAGGGTCCAACGGAAATGTTACTGGCTCCCGCTCGAGCAAATCGATGAATAACGGGATTCAAGTGATCAAGTGATGTATGTAGATCCAGGGAGCTAGGGTTATTTCTCCTATTTTACAGACTAAGTTTTTTTTTTAATGTTAATAGATATGCCTGTCATAGACTGGGGGAGAATCAGATGACATAGAAAATCAGATGAGTCTAGCTCAGATTTGACTTACGAAACTATTACCCTGAGTCCAGACAGAATAAAAAGAAACCTACCAAAAGAAGAAAAAAGCAGTAAACCAGAAATTTCACTTTTTATTATTTGAAAGGGAATTCACAATGTTTTTATGAATTCTAATATGCATAAAATACTTGTATGAATTGCTGTTTTACAAGTAAAAAATTTTAATAGCCAGTTAAACCATAGAAAACATACCAGCTCTTCATAGTGCTTACTCTTGGCTCTGTGATCATGGATCAACTCCTGGTGTGGCTCAGAAGACCATATTGAAGGGCTGGAGCGATAGTACAGTGGGTAGGATGTTTGCCTTGCACACGGCCGGCCTGGGTTTGTTCCCCTGGCACCCCATATGGTCCCCTGAGCACTTCCAGGATTAACTCCTGAGTGCAGAACCAGGAGTAACCACTGAGAATTTCAGGGTGTGACCCCAAAAAGCAAAATATAAAATTAAATAATATACCATATTGAGGTGATAGGAATCAAATCATCACTGGACAGCAGGCCAAATAGTACCTGCAGAACTATTTCTCTGGGCCCTGAAAATACTTCTAAGATTTAATATTCTCCAAAGAAATTAGAAATACAGAATGATATCTCTAGTAGATTTTAAGAAACTAAGTAGGACAATAAAAAGTGATCAATGGTAACAGAATTTGAGAATTGGCCACCAGTACTGAACTTACCAAGGAGAAGTTGATGACATGAGAGATTGGTGGAGAAAGTGGACATCTTGGAGTGTAAGTGATATTAGAAAATTGTACTTATGAAGCTCTATTATTAACAGTGTTGTACATCACAGTGCTGCAATAAAAAATGGAAAACATTTCAACCTAATAGATAATCATAAAATAAGACAATTATTCACATAAATATTTATATATCAAGATTGTGATATATTAGAATATCTGCAACACAGTTATACAATGATTATCTTTTAAATAGTTCTTATGAAAATATGATAATTATGAAGCTAATACTGAAATTTAAGGTTGAGTCCTCTTTGATAATGTGACCCATAAAAATGAAATCTTGAAATATATCACATCATGTAATTTGGACATTCCTCAAGCCTTTTCAAGGGTGCCATTCCAGTTAGACAGTTTTTGCTTTTCCAGAGACTTCACAGTATATTCTTATTTTTATGCAGAAAACTGTAAAAATCTAAATGCAAAGTTTCTGTTTAAATTATTCTATTTTCGGCTTTTATTTTTTGTAGTTTTTCTTTTAGAAAAACTTTTGCCTTTGGAAAAAACATCTCAGCTCATCACAAAAGGGTATACGCAGGCAAAAAGCAAAAGAACTTTTCTACATTTGTACTGATGTTTTATACATCAGTGAGGTTGTGCGTGGCATGTCCAAATTGAAAAAGAAAAAATGAAAACAGCGTCTCTGCAATGTCCATCTGGAGTTTTCCTGAGTAAGGATTATTAACCAAACTCTAGGAGAAGTCCTTCATCCTTGCTAAAACAAAGCTTGGGCTGCAGTTGACAAAAAGATAAAATTTAGCAGAATTTTGCTGTTTTAATTAGATTGCAACAGCAACTCAGTAAGAATAAGGAATTCTAAGCAGTCACCTTCTGAAGTGAATTTTAAGAAGAAAGAAACCTGGTGATACAAGTGTTTTATGAGGGAATCAACAATTGAGAGTCATTGAGATAGTTAACACAGCTATAATTTATTGAAATGCTTTTGATTCAGAGATTTAAAGATGTTTGAAAATTAAAATTATCACAATGACTCAAATTATGTGTACCTGTAGGGGTGCTTTGAAATGTCATAGCTAGTTGTTTCATTTTTATCTGAGAGTCTATTGAGGGTCTGTTGAGCCGATTGTATTGAAAGGTCCTACAAAGTTCAAGATACCTTTTCTCCCTTGGATTTCATCTTACAATATTGAGGATAGTAATAATAGCAATGCTGACTGATTTCGCTCATTCAATTTTGTTTGTTTGTTTTGAGGGGTTGGAGTCAGTGCACACCATGCTGTGCTCAGGGCTTGCTAGTTGGCTCTGTGCTCAGGCGTCACTTGGGTAGGCTGCATGCAAGGCAAATGCCCTACCTGCTGCACTATCTCTCCACCCTCAATTTTGAACCTTCTACATAGTAAAAACTATAACCATTTTGGTCCATGGATGGAGTGAGAATATATGCAATCAGCTCTTTTTCTGGGCCATGCCTAGAAGGGGATGCTTCTCTCTCTTTTTTTTCTCACATCTCAAAAGAGACAGGGACTTCCATGAAATTCTAGATGGAGAACTCTGTGAGATACTCCTAAAGGAGTGTCCAATACTGAGTTTGCGGAGGTTGGAAAAGAGCCGCTCCAGGGTGCAGTTATACCAAGCTGTGGGCTTGCAAATTTTGTGTATTTGGGGTTTGTGAAATGTTGCTGTTGAGCAATGTCTTGTGTATTAGCAAGGCTAATGGCTCTCAAAAGCAGACCGGAATGTCTTAGCAGTACCTAAATTCTTTTAAGCTACATATCAAGAAAACCTGAGACAGGGCAGCTCCAGTGTTAATTAACTGCCCCACTGATTTATAAAAAAAGTTTCTATATTTTTATTCTCAGCTATCTCTAGTTTTGTTCCTAGCTAACTTCCGTTAGCTTACTAAATGGTTGCTGCAACACCAGGCAGAGCTGTGCTGATACTCTGATGTCTGATTATGGAATGTGTCATGAGATCATATGCATGTGTCTCTCTATTGAGAGGAAGATCACTTGCTTGAAATGCCAAGAAGATAATACCTATAGACTGGAACTGGATGTCATGTATATGCCTGAGAATTTACTTGTGAAGAAAACAGGATTATTCTAATTAAATTCCTAATCAGGATTTATATTGAGTCATATGGAGATGGAGGACAATTGAATTAAATTGGGGCTAGTTCTGGATAGAAAGAGTATGACTGTTAGCGAGGCAAAAAAAGGAGAGAACTCTCTAGAAGAATTAAAAAAAACAAGAGCATGAGAAAGAAAAATAGTTGAAGGATATAAGACTCAGAGATGATTCCTTGTAGGAACAGATGGACTTACAGCTATAGGAAGTAGGTGGCAACATAGTAGAATGATTCTATTTTTAGTCACCCTAAATGATCCTCTGCCATGCCAGGTCAGGAATGGAGGAAGCATAGGAAGGGGACTTGGAAGCGTTCTATACTGGCCACTATGTTAATGTCAGTTTAAAAATAATTAAAGTTAGTAAAGATGATTTTATAATAAGATGTCCTAGATAGGGTTGCAGTGTGTATGTAACATGCTTGTGTTCACATGATAAACTTGCTTATTGCCCTCATTCATGTACCCTGGTAACGGATATATGAAGAGTCTCATTTCCCATTATCCATTCATTCATATTTAAAAATATTTGTGGAGTACCTGTGTGCCAGTTATGATTTTAGGCTCTTGAATTAATATATACAACTAAATTCAAAAGTGAGTGCCATGTGGCGCATGGATTCTAGAGCAAAAGAGATTAAAACAAGTCCCTTTACAAGGTAACTGGACAGTATCAAATAATGATAAATACTTGGCCCTTAATTATAAAACCGAGGTTACCAAATGATGGAAAGGAAGAGGAAGAGAGTGATAGAGGATCTTGGGCACTTGGGTGGTGATGAAGGTATGGTAACTTCAAAATCATGAGAAGCTAACCCTATTGCAACCATGTTACCTATACCACAATATATTTGCATAAATATATATATATATATATAT
>JAJIBD010007774.1:97500-115279 GCA_021461705.1 Cryptotis parvus | reverse complement strand
TATATACTCAGATATATATATTGAGATAGATGATAGATAGATAGATGGATGGATGGATGGATGGATGGATGGATAGATAGATAGATAGATGATAGATAGATAGATAGATAGATAGATAGATAGATAGATAGATAGATAGATAGATAGATAGATAGATATTAGTGACCATGCTTGATAATAGAAAATGTTGTTAAAAATTTTATAAAGATGTGAAAATATGCTGATTACAAAAACCTAGGATCAGAGATCATATATAAGACTGGGAACGATTATCTCTAGTTTTCAGTTATTCTTTTCCTAAAAGAAAGACACATAGGGGCTAATTAATACCTTATTAAGCCTTTATTTTGCCAGATATCATTCCTATTCTAGGTTTCTCAAACTTCTCATGTAGCTTAAAAGTTGGGGACTGAAGAGATAGTATAGCGGGTGTGATGCTTACTTTAAACAGAGCTGACTAGGTTTGATCTCTGGCACCCCATATGATCTATTGACCCTCTCCAGGAGTGATCCTTGAGACAGCACCAGGAGTAAGCCCTGAAAACTGCCTGATGTGGCTCCCAAATAAACAGAAACAAAAATAAATAACCAAAAGTTAGTGAGCAAAGATTTATGTATTTCTGTATAAAATTCCTTTGCTATAATACTTCTGCTTGAAATGAAAAGTATTGCCAAAGTTATAAATTTGATCCTTTAAAGAAAGAATATTTCTCAGTAGAAATGTATTTCTTGTGACACATTTTGAAGTTCGTTTTCTATTTTTTTATCTCAGTTTCTTCAGAAAATTGTTTGTTTTTACCATTATGCAACGTTTGCTGCCAGCTTCTCTCAGTGTTTATGTATTTTTTTCTTTTATCAAAAAGAAAATATCTCTAAATTTAGCTAGAAAACGTTATGGCTGGAATCATTTTTAAAAACTCAAATAACAATGTGCAAGGGACTAATTCTCAGGAGTTCATCACTGCCCATAGAAAATACATATTATAGATGGATAAAGGTGAATATGGATTAAATGAAATTCCAAGATCAAAGACTAAGCAGTATTTACATTTTCAAGTTATATTACTTAATAATAAGTCCAGGCTTGCATGTTTTGATTTATTTCAGTAACAGATTATTTCGTTCCCTTGTAACTCACTGATTTTAGTCCAGTGGTGTGATTTCCAAGCACTGCCACTGTGGAGCACTTTACACATTGCCATGTGCTACATAGACGAGGGAGCTGGACAGCCCATTCTCTGGTGATGCCCCAGTGAAATGCTGTTGACCATGAGAGGATTTGGGCTGAAATTCCAAGCATTAGGTTTAATTGACCATTGACAGTTTAGTTTTCCGGGGTGAAATCAATAATTTAAGCTAAGAAATTTTAATTTATTTTTAGTGATTTCAGTATATTGCTTACTGCACTTTCTGGGTAAGAACAAACATGTGCTTTAAAAAAAATTTAGTGGACAGAAAAGAGAACATTATGATGCAAATGAAGTATGTGATTTAAAAAGAAGAAAACAAAAATATCTGAAAAAGACAATGCATGTGGGAAGTTGTTATACCATGCAGACAATCATTCGGTCACCTTAACACATTTTGAGGGCTTGTCTCAAGAATTGAGCTGTCCCTAGAAAAATTTTGCTATTCTAAATAGACTAAAAATCAAATTATCAATCACACTAAAGCATGTGGATTTTCTCAAATGGGGAATTGAAACAAAAAATCAACAGTGATGGTAGAGGATAAAATGATTCCCCTGAGGATAACTTTTCCTTGCCTTTGATGGTATATTCCAGCTGGTAGATCACATAATAAAGTGTATTTAAAATTAATGATGAATGAGAGCTCTATTTCTGTCCCCTTATGTTTTTCTACCTTTTGCTTAACCTGATAAACTTGTCACACATTATTAGATTTTTATTTGATTTAATACTACATTCCTCAGTGTATTTCATAAAACACTGTTCTTTCAAAATAAAATAATAAGAGTAATTGTAAAGCCAGCTAAGTGTATAAAATTCTGCATCCTTTATGGACATCTTGGAAAAACTATCTGCAAGCTAAAATCTCTGAGAAGTTATTGCAGTAAAGAAACTTGTACAACTATTTCACATTTACACAAAATTACTTGATATCAGAATTATTTTAAGCTCTTTTTTTAGGAAGGTCAACACTGACAAAGATAAGCAGCAGGTTGCAGCTGGCTTTATGTCAAGTCAACTTACACAAGGTGTTAGGAAATCCAGAATCTATTTTTGTCCCAGAAACCAACACCTTCTTAAATGGAGCAATGTTAAAAGGCTCCGCAACATGGTTAGATATTTAATTGTTAACAATTATTTAGCCAGAGACAAAAGGGGTCTGTGATATCTGTGGCATTAACACAGATGATATTTATGATAAAAAATGAGATATTTTCCTTGACTCTTTGTCTGCCAAACCCAATTTTCAACCCACTGTCGCCCTAGATCTATCCAGGTACCCTCTAGCCTGGTGCTACATGAAAACCCATTAGGTGCTCCTTTTCTTTATTAGATCAGCTTATTTCTAAGTTTTAATTAATATAAACACTTTACATTTCTTAACTTTAACTGTATTGACAATAATAGAGCTACTATGGAATATGGTTTTAGTATCGAGATTATCATCTACATATGGATGTCGTGAGAGGTGTTCCTTGCTCTCCCTGTGCAAAAGCCGTTCATGAGGCAGTCGGGAGGCATGGCAGGTTCTAGCCCTGGCCCACCACCTAGGCAGAGCCTCACAACAAGCCAGACCACCGCTCCTCACTCCACGGGGCGCCGCCATTTTCCACTTCTGGACTTCCCTCTCATCAGAACTCCACCCAGCAGACCAGCCCATCACAGCCCGGATCACCAACACCCACCCCCTGCCGCTTTTTCCTCAATCCGGCCCAGGTATGCTGGTCCAGAGACTCTCCCACATGGGGCAGAGCTGTTCCTTGCTCTCCCGTGCAAAGCCGTTCATGAGGGCAGTCGGGAGGCATGGCGGGTTCTCAGCCCTGGCCCACCACCTCGGCAGAGCCTCACAACAAGCCAGACCACCGCTCCTCACTCCACGGGCGCCGCCATTTTCCATTTCCTGGACTTCCCTCTCATCAGAACTCCACCCAGCAGACCAGCCCATCACAGCCCGGATCACCGACACCCACCCTGCCGCGCTTTTTCCTCAATCCGGCCCAGGTATGCTGGTCCAGAGACTCTCCCACATGGGGCAGAGCTGTTCCTTGCTCTCCCTGTGCAAAGCCGTTCATGAGGCAGTCGGGAGGCATGGCAGGTTCTCAGCCCTGGCCCACCACCTCGGGCAGAGCCTCACAACAAGCCAGACCACCGCTCCCTCACTCCACGGGCGCCGCCATTTTCCACTTCTGGACTTCCCTCTCATCAGAACTCCACCCAGCAGACCAGCCCATCACAGCCTGGCTGGCGCGTGCGGCCACGTGGTTCATCTATAAATGCTTTATTTGGAGGTGTTTAAAAAAGAGTTTACCTCCCGCTCGGCAAGCCTGGCAAGCTTCTCGTGTTGTATATGATATGCCAAATTCCAGTAACAATTATATTAGGTCATTCCCATGACCTAATATAATGGTTTGAGGCTCTTTATGTTCCTGTAGCAAGCCGATGCCCCTGGCTCTACTGGCATGAGACAGGATATATAGAGATATTACTGGTGCCCGCTCTAGCAAATAGATGATCAACGGGAAGATCGTGATCGTGATCGTGATGGATGTCGAGTGTTTTTGTGTCTGAAAGTCATAGATAAGTGCCAAATGTGGTTTTTAACCTCAAAGAATCAAGATAAACGTTCCCATAAGAGAAAAGTAAATCATCTTGTTGAAACGTGTATCCATTCAAATGTTTCAAACTTTACTTCCTGCGTACAAGGTCTCAAATGGAAGTAGAACCTCATCTAGAAGTGGAAAAAAGATGGGATTCCCAAAGTAAGCTATTACAGCTGGTAGTATTCAAGATGTTATTCCTGTGGGTATGTCTTGTCCACATTCTGTCTCTTGAAAGAAACTTAGACCCACTACTCATAAGAACATGACAATAAGAATATTCTTCATTTAATAGGGAAAGAGATATATTCTCTTCCAGTTGAAGTTTAGTGGGGGAGGGTAGGAAGGGAATGCTAGGAGAAGTAATGGATACTATGGGAGCCCAGAAGAGGGTACCCAGCCACAGTGAATTAGGGGAAGAGCAAAGAAATTGTTCAAGAAATGTGAACACATTTAAGCATAGGGTTAAAAGAAAAGTGTTCATATTTAAGCATAGGGTTAAAAGAGAGACAATGTTTCTTTGAGAAGCAGAGGAAATTCCCAAGCAAATGTAAGAAGGATAGGAAAGTTTTGGCCTCAGGGAACCCTAACTATAACCTGGGATCATGATAGAATATTGGCATTAGAAGCTGGTCAGGACTGGATGTCAAGGCTCTTTGCGTGATGTGCTGGTGTATTGCTCTTTGAAAGGGAGTCAGAGAACCATATGTCAGTTCTGTGTTTCCAGGCAATGGTTGTGTAATGCTAGACATTATTCTCTTTGGGTCTTGGTTTTCTTACCCATATCCTTTGAGATTTCTTCTAGTTTTGAGCTGGTTACATGTTTGTGAAGAGTGTTGAATGCACTATGTTCTTTCTTATCGAACTTTTTTTAATCTGGTCTAGTCAGAAAGTCCTTCATTGACTATAGTCATGGATAGGAATAAAATGCTTCACCATATTTTTCTCCAGATTCTGTGACCTACTAGATTCTGTGAGAGAAGGAGCTATTGTAATATCAAATTGGAAAAACTCTGTTTCTGACTTCTGCCTCTTCTAGTTTGTAGTTCTTTAATATTCTTATAACTTTCCTATTTTCATTAGACCAAATACAATGAATTTAATCCACTCTATTAAATTTCACTTCTTAAAACTGGAAAGAATTACATCTCTGTCCACTTTATGGATTTCTACATACTACCAAATACACAGGCTTTTAAAACCTATTTATGACCATCTCTTTAATTTTGTTATATCTTAACTGGGCAGTAAATAAACTATAATATTAAGTTGCTAATAAAATAAAAAACTGTGCTTTCACCACCCAGAATTAGAAGTTATTAAATATTTTTACATGTGTTTCATATTAAATTATTAAAATTGGTATATAATACAATTGTATCAGATGTATATAAGGATTTCTTTTGATGTCTCTAAAAGCCTATTTATTTTTCAGTCCAGTACTAACATGCCTCATCTTCAAATCTGACATCCAATGATTTTAACATTTACTCTAATCAAAAATATCTAATATAAATATGAAGTAAATGGATTTTAATTAATATATGAGCAATTTTTATGTTTTAAAATTGTAGTAAGTATTCCAACAATAAAATTAAGAATTAAATTCCTATTAAAGGTAAACCAACTAATTTAGGACTGATAAATAAAACAAGCATAACAGGGGAAGTAGTAGGAATGGTAAGATGGTCATTGGTCTGTTCCAGGGAATACAGCTCCTGACCCTATGTTGCTTTTAATTGGTTGCTCCTCTTCTAAATTGGATTTTGTCTTGTACCTGTCAACGTAAGCTGTGGGCTATTTGTCTTTCTTTTATCTTCAACTCAGTGTCCAAATTGACTTATTTAGAGGATACTTCTCCATGGGTGAAATAGGATTCCCTATGAAACAAAAGGGTAGATTTTTCTTGTTTCTTTGGTTTGAGAACTAGGTAATGACAAATTCAGATAATCCTACCCAAGAACTTAAATCTTGGGAAAGTAAGGCAATTGGTCAAAGATAATAAAGAAATGCTTCATAATAAATCTGTAAGAATATTAGCCATTGACAGCCAGTTGATGATTAATCAATTATTTCCTTTTTGTGCCAACAATATATGTCAGGTGCTAATTTTTTATAAATAATTTATGTACTATATCTCTTTCACTCCTCATGATAACTTTACATACTGATTACTCTTTCTATTCACATTATATCTGAGGAAACTTGAGTATGGTTTTAAGTTGCTGTCTGTGCTTACTTGCAAGATATGTTGCTTCAATGAAACCCCAGGCATTTTGCTTTTATAGCCTATGCTTAAATCCTAAAGCATTTTTAGCACAAGTCCAGAAACATCATACAGATCAATTTGTTCCCATTGGTAATCTAATTCATGTGTTCTTATGTGTAGTATCTTTTGGTTCATATTGAAAGCCAGATCTGAGGCCTGTCATCTCTCTTTGATTCATTAATCCTGTTAATAATGTCTTTTCTCCTGATGTGAACTGAAGTTATATTCAGTTGCTAGAAACAAAAATAGTTGTGCATAGACTCTGCTTCCAACTCCTTAATTGTGTAACATTAATCCTATTCACTTATGGAAACTACTTAAACTTAATTAAATTCTGAGCTTGAAATAATGTATAAGAATTTCATTCTTTGTAAACTATAAATTTCATTCTATATTTTTGAGTAATGCCTAATTGTATAAGGGAAATTAATACTATCTTATAGTCAAATCATTAGTTATAATTGGTATAATAACCCAGAGCTCTTTTGGTCTTAACCCTGGAAACAGTTGGTGAATGTTAATTTAATGGCAAAGAAACTTCAGATGTAAATAAGTTAAGGGCTTGAAATAGAAAGATTATCCTGGATTATTTGGGTGGGACCTAAAAGCAATGTGTCCTTATGAGAAAGAGACATGAGATTCACTTTGGAGGTGGAGAAGTGATTGTGAAAATAGAAACAGATTAGGGTGGCATTCTCTAAAGGAAAAGTCATAAACCAAAGAATGCAGGTAGTCTCTATGGCTGAAAAATGCGAGGAAATTGACATATCCTCAACGTGGCCAATAGTAGTCCACTCTGCCAATGGTTTAATTTTTTATCTGTAAGAATTATTTTGGATTTATGTTTTTGTTTTTAGTTTTTTGGGGGCACACCCAGCGATGCTTAGGGGTTACTCCTGGCTCCTCAGTCAGAAATCACTCCTGGAAGTGCTGAGGGAACTATATGGAATGCCTGGGATTAAACCTGGATTGGAGAGTGGAAGGAGAGCATCTTACCTGCTATACTATTGCTCCAGGTTATTTTGGATTTCTGAACTCTAAAATTCTGAGGTAATAAATGTATGGGTTTTTCCAACCTCTAAACTCGGTAATTTGTTATACTGATAGTGAGGAATTATCATTGAAGAATGGAGGGTGCATAATTTTGTAGGTTTATGCTTGGTTTGAACAATAGCCCATTTTGTCTCTATTATACTTTTCAATCTGGGGAAGTTCATCTTGCTCATAAGCATTATAAAATGTTTCCATGATTTAGTGGGAAAATTAGTTCATGATCTCTGTGGTGAGGTGAAGCCTTTTCATGGTCAATCGATTTTTTTTAAAAAGATGAATGATATAAAATGGCCAACTGGCAATAAACTTGTTTAGTTGCAAAGGTTTGTATGCCAAATTATCATATTTCTTTCTCATAGAATCAATGTTTCTGTTACCAGTTTCTCTAATTCTGGGAATCCTTGAACATTGAGAGGGGTAGATGCAGGCATTAAGTTTGCCTAGATCATTGATATAATATGACAAACATCTAAAAAAAATTCTGAGGAAAAGTATCTATCCCAAATAAATTTCACTTCTTAATTTTAAGTGTCATTTGTCCTTAAGAGAATGAGAATACAAATTAACCTCCATAGCTAAGTCATTTGAATGATTACAAAGGTTATTCTAGCAAAAACTATATACCTGGAAATTTTATATACCTGATTAAGTTTTAGAAATTTAGTTATAAATAATGCTATAAAATTTTGAGTGAACAAAAGATCATTTCTTGGGATATAGTGAAACAAAGCGCTATAGAACCCTATGGTTCCTTAAAAAATTCTCTCTGAATGTTTCGAAGGAAGTGACATGGAGTGAATGAATACCTGTTAGAATTCCTTCAAATCATGTCTCAATAAATTGCTATTGTTAATAAAATTATGGTTAGTGCACGAAGCAGAATACACTTGAAATAAATAGCTTCTAAACCAATATCACAGAGATTTCCAATATCAACTTGTTTCTATTTCACAGAGTGTAGATTATAGAAGGGAGTCTCATCGAAAGGTCATTGCTTATGCTGTAGTTATATGTCTTACAATGCCTGACTGATGTTTTTTAAAGAACAGCTGAATACTTATACTATCCAGGATGGATATTCTCTCAAATGCTGACAAACACACATCTATCTAGATAATGGAACCAATTCTTTTTTTTTTAAACGTAAGTTTGTTCACATAAATACTACACATAGAGCATTCAACTGTGACTCATGAATAAATCTTGAAGATGCATAAGAAGACACAGAATTTAAATGTGAGTTTCAACAAAAGTAAAGGAAGGAGAAATAAAGAGATGGAGTGGGAAAATGGAGGTAGGTAGAAATAGAAGAATGGGTAGGAAGGAGCGAATGAGGAACAGGTCATTTTGTGGGGAGAGATTATTTGTGGGAAAGAAGGCTATTTTACTAAATTCTTTAGACCCACTGGAGAAGTAATGTTGTACATCATGGAGATTTTATATGTTTTATACTCAGTCCTTGTTCATAAAAGTCAAAACATTTTGTGGTTTTGTTTTTATTGTAGCTCTTGATACCATCATAACATCATGATCTTTGCCATCTAGCTAGAGGGAAGGCCATTTTGTTTAGTCAGTTTGATGAATGAATCCACATTGAGCATGTACGGTATGCTTTAGTTTAGTCCTTGGGGGTTAAAGAAAGAAATATTTCTTTTCCACAAGAAACTGGAGAGGTAGAAAAAATGGAATAAAGTATACCTTTTAATTAGAACAACAAATTGTGGCTCTTCTGTTGATTTTTGTTCCAGTATCTGTGGCAAACATTGCTCATTGCCCAGGGCTCTCCTCTCAGTTGAACTTAGAAGCAGCTTCTATTTTCAGTAGCACATCCTATGAAGCTACTCCCAGTTGGATGGAGATAATCATTTCAGCAAAATTTATTTGCTCTCCTTATTTTCAGCTTGAGAGAAGTAGCTTAGTGAGTTTATGCTGCTATTAGAAAAAACACTACAGAGTTAGGGGCCTAAATAATAAACATGTGTTTATTTCAGTTCTAGAGACTAAAATGTCAACACTCAAGGTGCCAGCATATTTGGTATTTAGAGAGAATTTACTGCTTGACTTATAAGTGTCCATCTTTTATTCTATCCTCACATGGCACAATCTAGCAAGGCATCTGTTGTTTCTCAGGAGGAGAATTCCAAACTCTTCTACATATTTTATATTGAAAAAAAGAGTCACCAAAGTAAATGATGCAAGTAATCAAGCTCTAGAGGGGACCACAATTTCCTCCTCCTCTAGGAAATGACAAAGTAGAGATCAGCACACATTTATACATTAATTAGATGTATAAATGTTTCTTATATGCTTCACCTGCCTAACCTCACTTATTTCTTCTTCAGGGGCGAGAACAAGGATCTTGTGCAACAGAGTAGGCGGGATGTGTGATGGCCAAAGCCCCCACATGAACTCTAAGGAGGGGTCCACTTGCCCACTGGTCACTACTGCACCCGATAAATTCTAGGCAGGTGCAATGTGAAGCATATAAGAAAAATAAAGGAGCACACCTTGAGTCAAGCCAGGAAAGATCATTTTCACAGGAAGTAGCATGACCAGATGGTCTTTGAGGATTTGTTATCTCTTGGTGGAGAGTTGTTCCAGGCCCCAGGACTTCACTTATGTAGTGAAATGAGGGTCAGAAGGTTGTGCATGTGAATGCTTTTCCCAACACAGAGTAACCCTGCGATGGAGGAATCCACCCTAATAACTGCCTTCCAAAGGTCTAATATTCTCATGCCAAAAATAGCCATTGGAGATTGGAGTTATACACGAATTTGGAGAGACCCAAAGGTTTCATTTGCAACAATAAGCAATTCAATCTTACCATGTGAGCTTATTTACCTGCCTGTAAAGTGAAATATGGAAAATATTTATGAACAGTACACTCAGAGGAGCAAGTGAAAATGGGCAAAAGTTTTGAACTATGGAAGAATCAGGAAAAGTGGAACCTATTTTCCTCTAAGGGACCGGATAAAATTTGAACAAATGGTCTAACATGTGAATAATACTGCAGTTTTCTAACAGTTTGGGTAAGCTAGAAGTTAGTTTTCATATTAAAAGTCTATCATAAGTGGGCCTTCACTCATTCACACATTCATTCATTCGACAAAAGACATATCTACTTTAGCCAGCATCTATGCTTTTGAGTAGGCCTCTAACAAGGAGAGAGAAAATTCATGATGTGTACTGTTTTCTATTTGTATCCCAGAGTCTGCAACTCTGGGACCAATTAGCATATAATTTCAGTAAATGGGGCAAAAAACTCTCCATGACAACCTAGTTTGTTATCGTCCTAAGCTTACCTGACTCACAGATTTCCTAGAAAGAATGGAAAAGCTGGAAACACCATCTTATTGATGCTCAGATGGGGCATATGTTACTTTTCAGTCCAGAAAATTCAGCATCTTTTTGTTAAGCCATTGTAGTTTTCTGGGAGAAAAAAAAAATCTGCTATTCAGCAGATTGTAAATGCTTCTCTATTGCATTCATTTAACACCTGCTTATTATGCTGGTCTCTTGATAAATGAGCAGTTTGAAAATGACATGTTCAGAACAATAGCATATACCAAATATTTGAGGTCATTTTGTTTTATATGCCTGGTACTTATGGAATCATGACTGATAGATTTAAAACAGCACTAGGATTCGCTCTGCGGAGGTGAGCATATTCAAGTAGTTAGCCCTCAGAGCCTAGTACAGCAATCACCTTAAATATGCTCCTGTGAAGTGATAAACAACTCATTTGCTACATTTGGTTGAGAGTGGAGATAAAAAAAGCAGGAGGTTAAGAAAGGGAGAAAAAACAAAGACCATGAGAGAATATTCATTTTAAAAAGAGAAGTTTTTTTTTCATTTTCTCTCTCTCATCAAGTCAGGATAATAAGACCAGCTTTTCCTTGCAGATTATTTTTTAAAGAATAGGGTAACAGATTAAAAAATTCCTTAGAGAGCTGGAAAACATAGCCAGAGGTGTGTCCTAGCTGAAAGCGCTGTAAGATAATGTGTTTGTAGTCACTGAAACTGTGATGGCACAAGCTGTTTACCTGTTTCCAGGCAGAGCCTCCCCACCCACCATCTTTCCTCACTATTCTACTTAATGAAAGCAGCACATGTTACTCAGGTGGGCAAAACAGACTCAATGAGGGACTCAGGCAGCTCTACCAAGCTATTTTGAGAGATGAGCCCTGCTTTAAAGACCAGATTCTTTTTATTTCCCCCACTTTATTTAAACACCATGGTTGACAAAGTTGCTCATGATGATTTGTTATGGACATTCAATATTCCAGCACCAATTCCACCACTACTATCACCTTCCCTCCACAATTGTCTCCATTTTCCTTTCCACCCCTCAAACCTGCCATTGGCTAATGGGATGACAAAAAAATATTTCCGTAGGAGAAGATTTGTGAAAATTGCGTTATCTCATCCTGGGTACATTATGCTTGTAGGGGCAGGGGTTGCTAGGCCATAATTGCAAGTCTTCTGTGCTAATGTTTTCATTATTCAAGATTGGTTGGTTTCTATGTTATATTCCAACCAATCAGGTGTGCTACTACTGAGATGTCAGTGTTGCAGAGTTTGGAGATGTCTGTGTACTCAAAAAAATCCAGGATGTTTAACTGGCCATCCAGCCCGAGGCTTGGGAGTGGTTTCAGGTGTGGAGGTAACTTTTTTAGAGTGGGAGCTGGCTAATTCCCCTCTGAGATGGCCCTGGAGGTTTCAGATGGGAATGGGTGTCCTAGAAATTTTTGCTACTAGCTGATCTCTTTTGAAATTTAATTTTGAGTGTCTGGAACAAGGCAGGTAGGTGAGCTTTCATGGTGGCAGCAGTAGGATGTTCTGGAGTGTGGCTGCCAGGTCTTCTGGAAGTATGGGGCGGTGGGGTGGTTATCTATCCTGTCTTCAAGAAAGGCCAGATTCTTGTGATCCCTGTTGTCCAGAGGTGAATATTTTTGTTTGCCTAAGAAAAACATACTTCTGAAACTTTCACTTTAAAAAATTCCATATGAGACCCTATACCTAATTTTGATTGACCACTTTCTATTAATTTTTCTCACACGAGAAAAATAGAATTAATTTAATTCTATTAAATTAAATTAATAGAATTTAATTTAATGACGCCAAACACTAAAATCTACCCTAATTGTAGCTCATTACTGGTACATTTCCTAGAAGTTTTGACCCACTATTTGTTCATAATGGGCTCTATAATTACAATTTATTAAATTGTCACTAGGGATTATTTTCTCTATACAAGGTAGCATAGCCTTTTGCTATTTAAAATATATACATATTTGCACTTTTGTTAATTAATAGACATGTATTTAAGTGAGTGTTAGGTCTATTTGGGTAGAGTTCTAAACGGCCAAAAAAGGAGTCCCAGGAAAGCAAGGTTGTAGGACTATAATAATAATGCATGAAATATACGTGAATTAGTTTTTTATGCATTGGGACAAGTTCTCTCTGTTATTAGTTGTCGGGGAGCACCGCCGGGATCCCCAACAGTGCCGGGAAGCGAAGTTCCCTTCTACCTCCGAAGCCAGTGGGGAATGGATGAAGACTCAGGAATCGATGCAGTTTTAAAAGGGCTTTACTATCACAGGATCCAATATACAATCCAAGAGCAGGGAAAACCTCCGGACTCTGGGTTCCCAGCTAGGCCCCAGCCAGGTGTAGGCCAAGATGGCTGCCACCACGTGTTGAAGCCCAACAGAGAATGTGGAGGACGGAGAAGCAAAACACCAAGGGAAGCCGAAATGGCAAAAGGGGGAAAAAAGAGAGAAGAGAGCTTCTTTCTTCTTGCAGCTTATTTTATAGCTAGAAATCCACCCAAAGCCCCAGCCCATTCTGGGCTGGGCTATCTAGATTTGAAAACAGGAAAATAGCTCTATAGAAATGTAGCAACTTCAGGAGACAGCTGGCTGTTTACAAGGACCCAGAGCTAATTCGAAGCCTCCTAGCAGAGCTTGGAGAAGCTATAAGCTAAATGTAACTTCCTCTGGCAGGAAGGATCAAATACCCTCAGGTAATTTCTCCCAGCACCTCACCTAATGTCTTGAGCCAAGATCTGCCTGGAATTGCCTTTATAGGGTGGAGAAGGGGGTTTCTGAGATGGCATGTCTCTGTATCACTGTATCACAGTCTTCCCGTTCATCGTCAATTTGCTCGAGCGGGCACCAGTAACATCTCCATATGACCTGTCTCATGCAAATAGAGCCCAAGGGCACCTGCTTGCTCCAGGAACATAAAGAGCCTCAAACCATTCCATCAGGTCATGGGAATGAGGTCTATAATTGTTACTGGTATCTGGCATATCAAATACAACACTGGTAGCTTGCCAGGCTCTGCCGTGTGGGTAGCATACTCTTGTACTCATCTCAAAATCCAGCATTTATTGATGAACGGCGTGGCCGCTTGCGGCCGCGGCAAGATGGGCTGTGATAGGCTGGTCTGCTGGGTGGAGTTCTGATGAGGGGTAAGTCCAGATGTGGTAAATGGAGGTCCTCAAGGAGTGGGGGTCGTCTGGCTCGTGAGGGCTCTGCTGGGGTGGCGGGCAAGGGCTAGAACCTGCCATCCCTCCCGGGCACATCATGAGTGGCTGGGCACAGTGAGAGCCAGTAGCAGCTCTGCCCCATGTCTGTCTCTGGATCAGCATACCTGGGCTGGATTAAAAAAAGACTGCAGCAGGGTGGATCTCGATGAGCCGGGCTGTGATAGGCTGGTCTGCTGGGTGGAGTTCTGACAAAGGAGAAGTCCAGATGTGGAAAATGGAGGTCCTCATGGAGTGGGGACGGGGGGGTCTGGCAGGTTCTAGCCCTGGCCCGCCACCCCAGCAGAGCCTCACAAGCCAGACGACCCCCCCCCATGTCTCTGTACCAAAGACTAATACTAATGCCAATTAAATATTTCTCCAAGCCTTCACAAGAGTCTCGTCTACTTCACGGTAGTTTTGTATTTTAGTTGCCTTTGAGTTATCAGGGAGCCATGCTTGCTTGCTTGGAGGCAAACAGCATTTCTCTCTGGTCTAATTACTTAGAGATCCAACGTGGCCAGGCAAATATGCTGGTAAGATCTAGCTAGTCCCACGATGCTTGTGGTAGCATGAGAGAATATTTATACCAGCCAGTACAGAATACATGGTCAGAGAAGAGGTCCACATTCAGACTGACCCCTATCTATGAAGTGACCTGCAGGAGGCAATTCAGGGCAGATGTAGAGGCCTAGGCTTTTAGGTGTCCAGCAACAATTAGTCAAAATCATCACTTGATCACTTGAATCCCGTTATTCATCGATTTGCTCTAACGGGCACCAGTAACATTTCCATTGGACCTTATCACGTGCCAATGTAGCCCAATGGCATCTGGTGGATTCAGGAATATAAAGAGCCTCAAATCATTCTTTCAGGGTCTTTACAAGGAAGTCTGACCATCTTGTAGGTGGTCGGCCACGTGATCTTTTGACATCCCGTGGGATCCATTCGGTAACGGCTCTAGTCCAGCGGTTGCCTCAAAATAGCATTACATGTCCAGCTCATCTGATTTTCGATGCCTTGGCAAACGAGACAGCATCCCTGATTCTGGAATAGTGATGGAGGTCAGAACTCCGGATTCCTTCTCTCTCTTGCGTGAGGCGTGATATTCCAAGCATAGCTCTTTCGATGCCTCTCTGGGAGACCCGAATAGCATTCTCATCCTGCTTTTGTATGGCCAGGTCTCTGAGGCCTATGTTAATGCAGGGAGAACGGTGGAGTCAAAGAGATGTGCCCGGAGCCAGAGGTTCTTTGTCCTTTTAGCTATTTCTTCGATGCCTTTGAAGGCATTCCATGCCACTCTCTTCCTCCTGCACAGCTCAGGTTTTAGGTCGCTCATCATGTTGCCTTCTCGACAGGGTACACATAATTGCTGCATTGTTTTTTCCATTGAGGGTGAATGGGGCCTCTGGAACTAGTTCCTTTTTCATAAACATGGTTTTCTTTTAGATTCAGCTGTAGACCTATCTTTCCACATTCTCGGTCGAAGTCATCCAGCATTTGTGCCACTTGGCTAATGTTTGGTGTTGTTAGAATGATGTCATCAGTGAAGCAGAGGTGGTGTAGTTGCCCACCATCTATCTTCACTCCCATTCCTTCCCATTCTAATTGTAGCATGATATTCTCGAGGGTAGTGCTATAGAGTATTGGTGAAATGGTATCACCCTGTCGAACCCCTCTTTTGACATCAGTGATCACTTCTTTGTAGAATGGTGAGATCCTGGTGGTGAATCCGTAATACAGCTCATGAAGGATCTTGATATATTGGGTTTGAACACCCTGTTTGGCTAGGGCTTCGATGACTGCTTCAGTCTCCACAGAATCAAAGGCTTTCTGTAAATCAATGAACATGAGACAGAGCGGCAACTTGTACTCCCTTCAAACCTCAATGAGCTTGGTTACTATGTGGATATGGTCGATTGTGCTGAATCCTTTCCATAAGCCAGCTTGCTCGCATGGCTATCCTTTATCTAGTGTTCTGCTAATCCTGTTCAGGATGACTCGTGTAAACAGCATGTAGATGACAGAAAACAGGCAGATGGGACGATAGTTGCCAATGTCGTGAATGTCTCCCTTCTTGAACAGGAGAACTGTCCTGCTGGTTTTCCATTGGGAGGGTACCTTGCATTAGGTCAGGTAGCATGTGAAGACCTGAGCTAGTGTATTGATGAGTACCGACGGCAGATTCTTCAGGTGTTCGGGTCTGACTTTGTCTGGGTTTGGTGCTGTTCCCTTCTTTACTGACAAGATGGCATGTCGGATTTCAGAAGGGAGAACGTTGGGAATGGCATATACATCCTGTGGAATTTGGTGTGTGGGCAGGTGGATGTGGCTATCAAAGAGATTTGAGTAGAAGTCATGGATAATCTTCTCCATTGCCTTTCTGGAAGATGTGATAGATCCATCAGTGTGTCGGAAGGCAGTCATCTTGGTATTATAGTTGGCGAAGGACAGGCGGGAGGTGCGAATGCTTTTCCCGGCTTCTGCTGCATCTTCCAGTATTTCTGCTCGTCTGTCTTTGAAGTCTTCTTTTTATTGCTTCTCCGCACTGTTTAGCAAACTTGGACGTTAGCATTTGGTCTCCTGAGGCTTGCGCCTTGCCACTTTGGCGAATGAGCGCGAGAGTTTCTGAAGACAAGCCGTCCTTTTGTGTCTTTCTCTCTCTCGGCATTCTTTGCACAATCATGGAGGTGCTGAACCAGTCGGTTGTATTCTTCATCGATGTCGTCAACGGTGGTATCTTCCCATGTTGCTGCAATGGTGCCAAAGAGTTCCCAGTTGGTGGTTGTTCTGGGAGTTCTCTTTTTAAACTTTGCAGCCTTTTCTCCCCATTGTAGGAAGTAGAATTTTGCACGAAGGGAGACGATGGTGATCCTGTTTGGAATTTGGGGATGACAGCAACTTCCGTCAAACAAAACCGTCAATTGAAGATGATGTGGTCAATTTCATTGTGGAACTGTCCAGCAGAAGATTCCCGTGTCCAATGTTTCGCTTCAGCCTTCTGGAACTGTGAGTTCCTATGAATGGTCTTGGTGGACATGATGAATTCAGATAGTCTCTCACCCTGTTCATTCCATTCTAGGTCATGGGTCCCGATGTGGAGTTATTCAGCCAATCTTCTCAGTCCTATCTTGGCATTAAAATCACCTATGAAAACGGGGACATCACAACAGAAACCAAAGAAATTTAAAAGATCATCAGAGATTACTATGAGAGCCTATATGCCACGAAACAAGAAAACATAGAAGATATGGACAAATTCCTGAATTCCTATAGCCTCCCAAGTCTGCAACAAGAAGAATTGGAATACCTCAACAAATCTATCTCCATTAGGAGATGGAATCGGTAATCAAAAGTCTCCCCAAACACAAAAGCCCAGGTCCAGATGGATTCACCACTAAATTCTACAAAACCTTTAAAGAGGACCTACTCCCAATTCTTTTTAAGCTCTTCCAAAAAATTGAAGAAACAGAAACACTCCCAAATAGCTTTTATGAGGCACATATCACCCTGATACCCAAAGCAGACAGAGATGTCACAAAAAAGGAAAACTACACACCAATCTCCCTGATGAATACAGATGCTAAGATCTTCAACAAAATACTAGCAAATAGAATCCAAAGAGTCATCAAAAAGATTACACACCATGACCAAGTGGGATTCATCCCGGGAATGCAAGGATGGTTCAACATCCGCAAGTCAATCAACATAATACATCATATCAACAAAAAGAAAAATAAAAACCATATGATCATATCAATAGATGCAGAGAAGGCATTTGACAAGATTCAACACCCGTTCATGATGAAAGCTCTCTGTAAAATGGGGATTGAAGGAACCTTCCTCAAGAAAATCCAGACCATCCACTACAAGCCCACAGCGAGCATCATTCTCAATGGGGAAAAACTGAAAGCCTTCCCCTTAAGATCAGAGACAAGACAAGGCTGCCCACTCTCACCACCTCTATTCAATATAGTATTGGAAGTACTTGCCATAGCAATCAGGGAAGAAAAAAGACATTAAGGGCATCCAGATAGGAAGGGAAGAAACCAAGTTGTCACTATTTGCAGATGACATGATATTATACCTGGAAAACCCGAAACTCTCTACCAAGAGGCTCCTAGAAATAATACATTCCTAC